>CAUYQV010151985.1:0-27072 GCA_963574575.1 Galagoides demidoff
CGCCTGTGGTCCCAGCTACTTGGGAGGCGGAGGCAGGAGACTCACTTGAGCCCAGGAGTTGGAGGTTGCTATGAGCTGTGATGCCATGGCACTCTGCCCAGGGGGATAGCTTGAGGCTCCGTCTCAAAAAAAAAAAAAAAACAAACCAAAACAAATTCCCATGTGCTTGAGAATATCTGTGTGGCAGAAATAGCAGAGTGTGTACATTACTACACTGTCCCAATTTGTTCAGTGGTGTTACATTTATAGCTTGATATTGGCCAGGAGAGGATTATTTCAACCACTAAAATCAACAAACTCTATAAATTGAGGCTATATTTCCCTGAGAGTCAGATGTTAAACATTTGTACACTACTATATATAATTACACAGTTATTTTTATTAATTCCCAATGACCACCATGTCAGTACCATCACCACAGTTGATACACAAGTCAGGCAGATGGAGATAAAAACGTAAACTGTATTAATGACGAAGCTGTTTGCAGAAGCTGCTTTTAGATCTACAGCTGAACGAGCTTCCCAGTCCTTTGCTGCATAATTATATAGATTTACTCCTGGTTTCCAACCCAGTTGACTTCTGCAAGCTACACTGGAGCAATCAGTTCTGAATGCAGCCACTCTGTGGGCGGACAAATCTAAAGATGTGGGACTGAGAGAGGAAGGGCTGAGCAAAGCATGCTCTACGACCTCTCTCAAAGGCAGAGTATCAGTTAGTTTATGTTGGGCTGCTTGGCACAGAAACATCCAAAAGACCAAGACTAAATTTGGAGGTGTCTGTTTCATGTGTGCTATGGTGCTGCTTAATTTAATGTTCTGCCGTCTTGATCCGGTCATCTCATGTTGCAAGGCTACCTCAGGAGCACCATCTCCTCTGCATTCAGCCAGCGGGATGGAGAAGTGAAAGAGAGAATCTGCCCTCCTTCTAAGGAGACTCCCTAAATCGTCGTGCAACACGTTGACCTCATCTGTGAAAACTTAGTCACATGGCCACAGCTAGCTACAATGAAAACTGATAAATACAGTCTTTTAGTTGGGTATATTGATGCTTAGGATAAATTTTATATTTTTTTATTACTAAAAATAAGACGGGGTGATATATAGAGAACCTTTGCTGTCCTTGCCAATTACATAATTAATTGATTGAGAAAAGAGGCCAGAAATATTAATGTCATTGAATGCTAAATCAGAAACAGAAGGTATGGTAAGTCAGTGATTCTACGGAAACATCTGCTTTCCCATTACCTGAATCCATTGCAATGAAGACAATGAATAATGGAAATTTTACCCATAAGAGCATATATAAGATTAAAAACCACTGACAAGGACACTACAAAAAACAGTAAGGGCTGTAAGGAACCAGAGTATTTTTATAACATAGTAGTGCTTGGTTATAACGTGGGGGGAGAAATTACATGTTCTTACAAAGTATCCCATATTTAGTATTTAAAAAAACCCTACTTTTTAATAACATATAATTGCAACTCATTAATTGTGATCCGTTTGCAAGAAACATCTACATTAAAATATACAACAGGCTACAATATGGTATGCTCTAAAGGGAAAAAATAGCAACTTGATTATATTATATTACCAATTATCTCCAAAACTGGATTAAAAGAATGTGATAAGTCTTTGAAAGTGAGCTTAATTAGTGCATAAAAATAATCCGCAAGCAAGCAGATTACGTTAGAATAAATCTGGTTTTCTGTAGAAATTGAGGGTGTTTACAGGATGTCATCCTAAGTAGATTAATCATTATCATAGAGTGTATTTGTGTAGCAAGCACTTTTTTATAGGCAGTATGAATTTAAACATCATTTTAAATCTTGTCTAAATTTTGACAAATTCTGAAACACTGATGTCTGAATTAATGAGATTTTACTCTAAATTCTAATTTTTGCAAAGACACAGGAAGTTACGTATCACTAATGTACTGTTCGAACCTTGATAAAATGCCTGAAATAAATACTATGTCATTATAAAGCAATTCCAACTAGAGGAGAATATTGAATGTGCCTTAATATTCCTTGGTAATGTGGCTTTACAGTACTTTTGTGAGCATCAATGCAGAGACACTTAACGTCTTGTGATTAAGTGAGCATGTTTTAAACATTTCTGATTTGTACAGAACTAGCCATAAATCTTTATGTTTGTACATGCTCTTAAGGAAGAATAATCTCCATCTACAGAACGGAAGTTTTAACATTTGCCAAATACCATGCCCTTGCTCTAAGATTTCCTTTTTTGTTCAATTTCAACATATGAATCACTTTTAATCAGAGAAAATAAGCAGATAATCAAATGCAAAGCAGCAGACCCTGATAGTGAAATTTGTTCTAATGAGAACTGAATTTCTGCCTATGTCAGATAATTTAGCTTTCAAAGATATAACTGACTATTAAGACATGGAAAAGTCTAGGCAAATCCATAATACAGTTCTCCATGAAGCTAGAAAAACTTTCCCTCTAACCTTTATGTATTTCTATTGCGGAAGAGGTCATAGCTTCCCTGGTGTCACAAGTACACCCACATCACACGCCTCATCAATTCTCAGTCAATACCGAGGATCATATCTGAAACACTAGAAAAAGCTCACTTGATCTAGTTACCCTCATTTGTTGAGCCTGCAAGGTTAAACAAGTCTAATTAAAGATGGTGGTGAATTTAAAATGATTTTCACATCCATTTTTCTATCCTCCAGACATTCAAAAGACCTGAATGTTAACATTGTCTCCAGGCTCATTTTTAATGACATAAACCTTACATAGTATGAGTCAGCTCATGAAAAAACAGAAGTAGGCAAACTACCAGATATTATGAACAGTGAATTAATTTTTTTTTTTTTTTGAGTAAGAGAATGGATAAGCTTTTGGTTGCCTTCATCCAGTGTGGGTCAGTGGGATGGAGTTTCCCCTTAGCTGATGTTCAGATTGTGAAGGCAATATCACAAATCACCTGTGCTCATAGAAAAAAAGACTGATGGTAGGTGATAGAATATTGTAATATGTTTATGATTTACTTTTAAATAGATTTAGTTTGTGACGATGGATGAGGCAAAGTACTAAAGAAAAGAGTATGATAAGAATTTGGGGATTTGTTTTGAATGTTGGTGAGTTAAGATTATCAGATCATCCACTTCCATACGTCTCATTTGGAATAAGTGTGATCCTCAGAAACAAATGTAGACACAATTTCTAAGTGTTTGGGGTGAACACCGTGGTGATGTTAATCTGATATAAGGGTTTCACAGTGAAATTTGAAGGACAGAAGCAAAATAATACGAAAAGCAGGTACAGATGTCTGGCTTTAGCTTAAAATGTAGAATGTGGGAGATTTTGCTGTCAATATAAAAATAGACAGTGCTGGATAATCTACCAAACCCTAAGATTTTGGGAACCTGCGTGAGAGCTGAAATTGCAGGTCAACCACCAAAATTAAAGTTTATTGAAATGCAGGCCCTTGCAAAGGAAGACAGCACATGGACAGAAACTCATGTCGAGCAAATAAGGGATGAAACGAGTCTTCTATGCCAGCGATCAAGAGAAGGAGCCACTTCCAATGCCAGCATTGAAAAAGACCACCTTAGTCTCTTCATTCCAAAAAATGTTTAAATTTCGATGAAGTAATAAACAATACACAGAAAAGCAAGAAAAAAATGACCTAATGCCAAGAGACAAAGAACGAATAGTTTCCGATTTAGATATGGCCCAATTTGTGGAACTACCAGATAAACAATTTATAATAATTATCATCAACATGTTAAAGACTTTGGTAGAAAATATGTACGATATGTATGAAAGAAGAAAAGCACAGATGGGAAACTGAAACTGTAAGAAAAACTAAAATTGAAATGTCAGAAAAATAACTCATGTTATTATCTCATGAACATCCCACAGGAACATCATTGAAAGATTCACTGTGATACTTAAACAGACAACAGACAAATCAATGGACTTTAGGATACAGCAGTAGAAATTACTCAAACGGAAACATAAACAGAAAATAAAATTATTAAAAATATCTAAAAAAAATACAATAGCATTTAAGATTTGTGGGAGACAATATCAAATATGAGTATTTATTCAAGTACAATTACAGTACAATTTGTAATTTATTGTCAAAAATACCGTAAGAGCTATGAAATGAGACAATGGCTGAGAATTTTCAAAACATAATAAGACACATTAAACTATCGAGCCAAGAATATCAGAGAGAGACCCAGTCAAGAAGAATAACCAAATTAAAAGCCTTACACCTATAAAATTGAAACCCTAAACATCAAAGGTATAGAGAAAGTCTGGAAGGAAACAAAAGAAAGAAAAACAATATACAGAGAAACTCATAAAAATTGTATTTACTATAAAAAATGTAAAAGTCTGGGCACTGACCCCATAGAACGGAAGTGGCAGGTTCAAACCCAGCCCCAGCCAAAAACTGCAGCAAAAAAAAAAAAAGTAGAAGTCAGAGGACAGTGAAGTAGCGACATTAAAGTATTTTTAAAAAATATTCATCAGCTCAGAATTCTATGTTCTGTGAAAATATCATTCAAAAATAAGGAGTTATTATTACAGTTTCAGACAAACAAAACTTAGAAGATTTTTTGTGCATAAAAATATTATAGGAGACAGACATATGCATCCACAGGAAGAAATACAGATCTCACAAGCCCTTAAATCCACTTAGCTATACTAGACTACTTTTTCTTATTTTTTCACTGAACAATCAGTTCCTATCTATAGCAAAATTAAGAGAAATGCAAAGTGGGTTTATTGCATTCATAATTAAAATATTTTACAAAAGCCTACAGAAGATAGGGGTGAAGATATTATACTGGTTCTTATGCCACCTGTGAGACAGTATAACATCATTTGAAGAGAGAATGTAACTAATTAATATTAGCTGATGTGGTAAACCCTGATAACCACTGCATTATAAAAAAAATAGAAATGATAAATCATTGTGGAGATTAACTGTAATCATAAAAACAATTGAGATCAGGCAGAAAAAAAGGGAAAATGCAGCTAAATACTGGTGGAACAAATTGAAAACAACCAACAAAGAGGTAGATTTTAATCTAACTTATCAGTGACTGCTTTGATAGTGGTAGTCTAACTGCAGTGTCAATTTCTATAAAGTACCAAGACCCAAGTATATGACCTTTACAGGAAACTACTTAATTAAAAGAAAACAATAGGTTAAAAGTAAAGAATAAATAAATCATAGGTTTTTTTTTTACAAAGTTAAGGAGTGACTACATTAACATATGGCAAAATAGATTTCATAATAAAAAGTTATCAGAAGAAAGAAGAGAAACATGTAGCTTCACAATACATGAAAAATAATTAACCCTGATAGGACTCAAAGGAGATATTAAAAAATATATAATTTTTGTTGTGGCTACAATATTTCAAGTAGAGTAATAGGAAAAATAGATGTAAAATTACTAAGGATATAAAAGATCTGAAGAGCATGATCAAGGAAATTGAGGCAACAGACAATTGATAACCTGTACACTATAACAAGCAAAATAGATATTTTCTCAAGATCACATGGAACTTTGTCAAAAAGAAACAATGTTCCAGGCCATCAAACGACTCACCAAAAAAATAAGGAAATGATACAAAGAATATTCTCTAACTGTAGCAGAATTAAATAAGAAATCAAAAACAGAAATACAGGTAAAAAAAAAATTCACAAATATTCAAAATTAAATAACACACTAATAGATAAGCCAGATGCCCAAAATAAGAAGTATAAATAATTTAATTTGAACTAAGATTAATTATAATTTATCAAAGTGATTTAGATGCAGTTAAAGTAGTGCTCAAAAGAAAATATAAAGAGTTAAATATTTATATGGTGCATACATATGTATTAGAAAAGATGAAAGGCCTCAAATTGATGGTCTACATTTCCATCCTACAAAATTTCTTTTTTTTTTTTAAGACAGTTTCACTATGTCGCCCTGAGTAGAGTGCCCTGACATTACAGCTCATAGCAACCTCTAACTCTTAGGCTTAAGTGAATTAGCTGGGACTACAGGCGCCTGCACAATGCCTGGCTACCTTTTTTTTTGTTGCAGTTGTCATTGTTGTTTAGCTGGTCCAGGATGGGTTTGAAACCACCAGCCTGAGTGTATGTGGCTGGCTCTGTAATCACTGTGCTTAAGGCTCGAAGCCCGTCCTACAAAACTTTTAAAAGCCTAACCTTTTCAATCCAAAGCCAAATTGTAGGAAGAAAATAACACAGGAGAAATCAATGCATTTGAAAAAAATAATAATAAAACAGACAGCAATAATATAGAAAATGAATCTAATCAAAAGCTGATTATTTGAGAAAAGCAAAAAAGAGAAATCATAATAATTCATCAAACAAAATGAAATAAAACAGAAATAATAATGTAAAGAAAGACCACATTTACTAATAATTCTATAATAATTTTTATAAGAAAATTATAAGAAATTAAATACATTTTATAAGAAAATGTATGAGTAAAAATACATGTCTCAATTTTTGGCAACTTAATAAGAAATAGATCATCTGAACAGTACCATATCTCTCGAAGAAATCAAATTTGCTGTTTAAAAAACCCCAAATAAACCTCCAGGCCATTTATTCACAGTGGCATTTAAAATTTTCCCAGGTCAATTCAAAGTACATTCAGAATTGGGAATCCTTGCCCTGAGCTCTACCTCAATAGTTGGTGGGACTTAGTGGTGAGCCTTCAGATGATTGTCAGACTTAATTGAAATGCTTGAAGCAGCTAGGCTGATTCACTAATCTCAGACAAAGAATCAAGGTGTTTGTTTAGGGTAGAGTTAGCAAGCTGAATTGACAAGCAAGGAAAACTCAGCTTATTGGCCTGAATCAAAGATTCTCAGCCAAGTCTGCAAGTGAACAAGCAGCACTGTACGCAAGACCAAGGCCTCAGTGATGGTCAACCTCTCCAGGTGTTCTCAATAAGACAGCCAATTTTGAGAAACTTGAGCCTGACAGGTAGAGATTCTTAATAAGGTTAGAGTAAAATCTTCAAAAACACAGTTGAGTCATGCGTTCTAAAAGGCAGTCTGTCAGATCAGAAAGCCTTCTTTACCTCAGTTCTAAAATAAACCATCCTCTTGCCTAAATGCTATTGAAAAAAGAAGACTTTCCAAACATTCTTGTGCGATTACTTAGGTAACATTCCAGAAGTCTCTTTTTTTTCCTGTATGATTCTTGCCATAGACACATACTCTATAAGTGTTCTAAAGAAAATAAATTTTTACCTCTATACTCCTATGGTTTTGGCTGGGCCTGAGAATTAAATTGACATGAAAAAGATAAACAAAAGAAAAGCATACAAATGTACTCAGGTTTTATAGGCATAGAGACCACATAAAAAACTAAGACCCAAAGACAGAGTTTCATACTGTATTTTACAAAGAGTAGTAAGTTGGGAAACATAACTAAGTTATGAGTGGAGGATAGTCATTTAATCCATCTATACAGAATTCTTTGGGTTCAGCTTCCATCCTTGCTGGCAGTATTGTTCCCCTTTTATTACAGGGGAACATCTCCCAAGTGAGAGTCTCATCTCCTGTTATTTAGGGATAGAAAGTCTGGGATAGTATACCTGGCCTTTTCCAGGACCTTTAGTGCAAATGAGTCAACGTGTCAGAATGGCCTATTTTGAGGTGACAAATTCCTAACACTTTCAAAGTCAAGGTGATTGTTCATTAGATGTGATTAAAATTTTTAAACAACAATGCCTAAAAAAACAATGATGCCTAAGCAAGCAACAGATGATAATGAAGATAAAAAGCCATGCAAGAGGGCACGCAAGGACTCATATCTGTATCTGCAAAACCTTGTTTGTATTGAACATAAAACAGTAGACAGAGAACTCGAGGGAGTGGAATTAAGCAAAGTCTGTATATCCTAAATTATTAATCATCAAAGAGAGTAATGGAAATAATTAAATGGAGAGATATACTGTGCCCATAAGTCAGAAAACCTAGTAATATTAATAGGTAAATGTAAATTCTCCTATAATTTAATAGATTGATGCAATTCTACCTAAATCCCAATAGATATTTTTGTACAGATTGATGAAATGTTTCTAAAATTTCTATGAAAAGGCAAAAAACCTAGATAGATAAAATAGCTGTGAGAAAGAATGGTAATGATCTAGCACTGCCTAATTTTAAGATTTACCCAAAAGACGTAGGAATCAACACAGTTCTGTGTTGATGTAAGACAAATGGATTAACAGAAGAGAATACAAATATATATTTGATTAAGAGTCAAAGATTCAGAGAACAATAAAAGGAATTAAAATATATATATATTTTTTTTAGAAGTTGAAACATATGTTAGTATAACAGCTAACAGCTATCTAATTATCCTGGCACTCATTTATTTTAATAGTGAACTTAAGGTTTAAACTGCAATCTTACCGAATTTCATCAGCATCTTTGAAAAGTACAAAGAATCTATTACATTAAAATAAAGGAGATTTTTAATTTCATCAGAACTTTTTTCTGAGATAAAATGGATTTTAATAACTGACTTTGACCAAAATATTGACTTCTTTGGAGAGACTAGGAAACTATTTAAATTGCACTACTTTTCCTAAACTGTAAAAATGAGTCTTGTGAAATTTGTTAACTGCGGAGGCAATGATTTTATTTTGACAATGCTGCATTGAACCTCTTGTATATAAGAGCACGTTGAATTTGAGAGAAAAAAACAGTCATTTTTGTCCTCAGTGTGTAAAGCAAGTACAGTGGAACTTCTACCTCCCTACATTGACCACCCCCCTAAGTGGAGGAAATTTTCACAGACAGAGCATGCACCACATGTACGTATGGGTACAACAGGCCTAGTTCCTTACGTTGACCACCTCTGTAGGGCAGCCAGTTTGTTACAGAACTTTGGACAGTCTACTTACAGAGGTTCTCCTGCATTTAATATATGAAAACTGCACTTTCCCAATCTGAAGATGATCTTTAAAATACCTCAAATTTCGACATCTATAATTCCCAAATATTATGACACAGAGATCATAAGAATCAATTTAATGTGGATAAAACAGGTTACTTCCGTAATTGTCGTGAGTACACACCGTTACTTCCAGAAGGAAGACTGAAAGTCTAACCTGCTTTTCTTGCAGAGAGTGAAGAGATGTTTTGCATAACTTTTTAATAACACTATGACAAATCTATATAGAAGGCCATGAGGTTGATGGTGAAAGTAACAAGTGTCCCCCTATTTCATCTTTTCAACAAGTATCCATGTTTGTGGAGGTTAGTACCCTCCAATGGTCCTTGGTTCTTTTAAAGCAAAGGCAGGGCCCCAGGTGGGTGGCAATAAAAAATAAAATAACATAAAAATGTTCAATCTCACAGGAGAAAGTGCCTCTGTGTTGGAAATAATTTGGTAGAAAAACATGAATACATAGGGAACTTGCATAAATATCTTTTTGTTGTCTGGCACTTTAAAAGAAGTCATCAGGTACGAAGTTCTTACTGTGTCTAATCACTAATACCCATGATTGTTTATGTAAATTCTCCTTACCAATTTTATTTAACAATATGTAGGGAGTCACACAGGAGCTGAAGAAAGCATCAGCTAGGGGAAACTAGCTGTGAAAGATCCGTTTGGTGTATGAGAATATCCCTGATATCACAGAATGAAATGTAAATGAGATCTCTAAAATGTGAATATGGCAAAGTCATGCTAATTAAACATGGGTCTTCTCTTTCTCCCTGGTAGGTATTATATAGGAGAGAATCTCAAAGCATAGGAAAGTATTAGTTTAAAAACTCAGTGTCACAGAAGTGGAATCAAGGTAATAGATCCAATACAATTTTCATTAACATAACCTGATGAGAACGCAATTGAAATGTAGATGATTCCTTACAAAACAGTTAACCAGCCAACTTTTCTCTCTTCTCCCTCTTAAAAATGGCATTAACAGTAACAAATGACAGAAAATATAAGAGGGAAAAGTTTTACACAGCCCATAAATTAGATACCTATTTTCTTGATTAATTAAAAAATTTTCCATGGCTTAAGATATCAATTATTTAGGGATTTTAACAATGAATTTTTAAAAAATCTCAGAACATTTCTAAATTCTTTTCGTGCAGTGAGATTACAAATATGAAAAGCTTTATTTTTTCATTCCCCACTAACAACCGCAAATAATTCAAGCTCTGAGTTTAGTCTTTTTAGTAAGTTTCTCTACTTCCAGAGCCAACTTTTGGAATAAAAACAACTTTGTGCTGATGGGTGCTTTGTGAACTTGTTAAATTTGGAACACAGTTTCTTCACTGTTTCATTCAAACTCTCAAAATAATTGTACTTTCTACATAAAAGATCCTACGGGTAACTTCTCAAGACACTTGTCCCTCAGCTGGAAGTTACTGTTACTAAATCACCGGAGATCTCATTTCAGGCTTTTGGCAGCTGTATGCGCATTAACCTGAGATTGTGAAGAAAAAAATGACAAAACTCAAATCTGACGTTCTGATTCTTTATCCTTCTTCGGTTTAAATATTTTATTATGTTCCCTGTAGAAGTCAAATTCTAATTTACTGAAGATATTTTAAAAAATATTTTCACATATGGAAGATATTAGTTCTTAAAACAGCATTGTCTTTTCAAGGTATCTTGATACAGTTTGCATGCCAGTTGAAAAAAGAACTCAGAAATATTCAAGGAGAAATAATTTTATCATTAAAAGCAGATGTTAATAAACAAAAAAATAGTGTCAATTTTTAACCAAACAACAAAAACATTGGGTTTTTCTTTGCAAATACAGAAGCATCTCTTTTTAAATTCTTACATAGATCAATAGCAGTGATGTTTTGTGTGACAGTTATCATTCTTATAATGTTTCAAGGGACATTTTTATTAAATATTTTTATGAACAAGAGCAATAAATAATATGAGAGCTTTAATACAATTAAGCTTATACCAGCAGTAATCATCATATTATAAACTGATATCAAGACCATATTGTCTGTAGAGACTAACTTAGTAACAAAACACGTCTTAGGAGTGCTACGGTGCCAGTTAAATACAGAGACAAAGCAGTTACTGTTTACATTACTCTCAACTTCTCTGACAGAAACTTTTTTTTTCATATTAGTAAAAATAGGACAAAGGGACTAAAGAAATATTCAACTGACCCATATATTCATTTCAGCAAATAGGTTTTCCGTGTTCTGTTCTAGATGCTCAGATAGACCAATAGCACAGTACACAGTACACCTGTGCTCTCCTGTTCTAGATGCTCAGATAGACCAATAACATAGTACACAGTACGCCCTGTGCTCTCCTGTATTGTTTGTTCTAACAGACGGAAATTCGGGATCCAGTACTAACTGGGCATGTTAACAAATGACTGGGGCATGATCAGCCACTGGGTTTGGGATTTGTTTTGTGATGAATTCATTAGCTACAACACCGGAGTAGGTATCTGTGTCTGGAGATTAGGTTTTATTCCAAACACGGTATGTATATTTTAGAGTCACCATTACGGGTAATCAAAATTTGGAACCAGAGCTTGGATGAGATAAGAGAATAAAGGAAGGGAGGGGAGGGCGTGGCAGGTGGAGGGAGGGTGATTGGTGGGATCACGCCTATGGTTCATCCTATAAGGGTACATGTGAATCTCTCTAAATGTAGAATATAAATGTCTTAACCCAATAACTAAGAAAAAGACATGAAGGCTTTGTTTACCAGTTGGATGAAAGTATTTCAAATTGTATGCAGAAACAGTACACTGTACCCCATGATGGTATTAATGTACACTGCTATGATTTAAGAAAAAAAAATTTTTTAAAAATATACATATATGTATAAAAAGAGAGAGAGAATAAAGGTGAATAGAAACTCCGCCGTGTGGAACATGCTCCACGGAGCTTATGCTAAGAAATCTGACGGGAATGGTGCAACCTCTGAAGAGGTTTGCAAAGCCCAGCCAGTGACGTATAAGCCCTATCATTACAGAATCAGTTGTTTAAAAATTGCCCTTACTTCATTAAACTGCCTTTCCATCTTTGCAAAAAATCAGTTCTCCACACAGGCCTGGATGGGCATACAGGTGGGTGTCCTGCCAGACTCCCCGCTGTTTCCTTTATCCATATTTCTATCTTGTTGGAAACCACTTAATAAGATTTCATATCATTCTTAAAGTTATTTTGGCTATTCCAGAACATTTAAATTTCTATCTCAATTGGAATAAACCTTGCCAATTCCTACTTTATAAAAAAAGAAATTTTATTGGAATTAGCTTAGATTCATAGATTAATTGGTAGAAAATTAACATCTTGACAATACTGAATCTTCTGAGTAAGGAACACCACATATTCATTTATTCAGATATTCTGTAATCTTTCTCAGCAATACTTAGTAAATTTCATCATGCAAGCGTTGCATGTCATCTATGAAACATATCAGAAAATATTGAACATGTTGATGCTTTGTGTTTTTAATTAATCTCCATATCTGATTTTTCATTGCTTGTACACCAGACTTTGTTTCATTAACCAGGATTATGCAATCTTGCTAAAATTACTATTAGATTTCTTGAGATTTTCCTATCTGGATGAATGTGCTACCTGCAAAACATAAGAAATTTCCTTTTTCCATTTCAATATTGAGAGAGTTTTTTTTTCTTTTTCTTTAGGGAACCAGACTACAGCTTAATTGAATTTTATTGAATTTTTCTTTGCTATCTCATTGATTTTTCCCTTTATATTTATTATTTCATTGCTTCTCTTCTTGGGATTTAATTTGCTGCTCATTTTCTGTTTCCACAATACAGCACTTGGGGTTTTTACTGTATAAATTTCTTCCTAAATGCTACTTATGACGTATTCCACATGTGTTAACAAGTTGTATTTTTACAACATATTTGTGTCTTAATCCTAAAAAATAGGTTTCTAATTTTTTAAGTTACAAAACACTTTTTAACTTAAAAAACAAGCGTTACATATTTGAATGTTACATTTTAAATTTAATCATAATCTGTGACTTTTAGTTAAATTTATATTATTTCTGTTCAATATGATTATTGATTTTGTTGGGTTAAAGTCTATCATGTTGCTATTAGTTTTCTATACATTCCTTCTATTCTTTGTTCTCATTCTCCTCTTTGACACTTTTGAATTAATTATTTTTTAGGATATCATTTCATTTTCACTCTTGGCTTATTAATAACAACATCCCTCTTCTTTTTCTTCTATATTAATGGTTGACTTAGGATCTGTCCTGCCTATGTTTAACTTACCAAGGCCTGCCACCTGCCATCAAACGGTACTACATCTATTCATATATTGTACAAGAATCTTACTACAGTCCATTTTCATATTTCCCTTCCAGTCTTAATGTAATTGTCATACATTTTGCCATTTCTTATGCTATGACCTCCCAAATACAGTGTTACAGTGTGCTTTAAACACTCAACTTTCTAAAAGATATTTAAAAGAATAAGTTAAAATGTATTTTCTTGTTACTCATGTACTTATTTTTTAGCATTCCACTTAATACTTTCTTTTTTTTTTTTAAGAACTTCTTTTCATGTTTCTTATATAGTGAACATTCACTAGTGATGAATTATTTTAGGTTTCATAGATTCAAAAATGTCTTCATCTCACCTTTGAGTTATGTAGTGTACTGAGTTGATTATTTTTCCTTTCAATACTTTGAAGATGATTCTCCACTGTTTTTCAGCTGTGTCCTTGCTAATGAGAAATTAGCTCTCTTTCCTCTACTTCTCTCTTTTCATTTTTTATTGGCAATTTTAACATCCTTTTACTACAAAAGCAATTTCATTATGATGCACCTTTCATTGTTTTTTTCTTTCCCTTCTTCTTTTTTGGTGTTGTTCTTAGGGTTTATTGAAATGTTTAGATCCATCAACCTACGGTGTTTATCCAATTTGGACAATTTCAGTCATTGTTTTTTTGACATTTTTTCCCCGGAATTTTGTACTCTCCTTGTGATCTTGAATTATGTATATATGGCTACCGGGGATTTTCAATAGTTCACTAGTGATATTTATTTCTGTGTGTTCACTAGTGATATTTATTTCTGTGTGTTTACATGATGAGTCCCATTTTTGGTTGTTTCTTTTGCTATACCTTTGATTATATTAATCTTTTCTTCTTCAGAGCCTAATCTGACATTATTCCAATTAATTATACTTTTGTTTAATATATTGTGCTTTTTATATTTAAGACATTGTGTTACTGTGATATTTTGCATAGCTCTGCTTCATATGCCCAATCTTACCTTTACCCTCTTGTAACTTGTTCAATATGGAAATGATTGTCTGTGTCATTTATGTGTTTGACAGGACCAGAGAGAAATATAGGGCCAATTTTGTTAGAATACTATTGACAAGAACTTCTGTTCATAGGCCAGGCAAAATAGTTCCTACCTGCTATCCTAGTACTCTGGGAGGATGAGGTGAAAGCAGTGCTTGAACTCAGGAGTTGGAGACCAGCCTGAGCAAAAGTTACACCCTCATCATCTCTGCAAAATATAGAAAAATTAGTCATACATGATGCCATGTGCCTTAGTCACAGCCACTTGGGAATCTGAGGAAGGTTGCTTGAACCCAGGAGTTTGAGGTTGCTGTGAGGTAGGGGGCACCATGGACACCATGGGACTCTAGCCTGGGCAAGAGAGGGAGACTGTCTCAAAAAAGAAAAAACAAATAAATAACCAACTTCTGTTAATGTTACCCAATATCCCATGAATTATGATGTTGGTTAGAAACATGAACTCCCAAACTATTCCTGTCCCCGTGTTATCCCAAGCACCCTTGTTCCTCTGATCTTTTGGCCTTGCATAGATTTATCACATATGTACACTGATAGTACTCACTGACAACTCAAAGGGGTCTTCCAAGATTATTCGCTTCTTTCTGGAGCTCTCTGGAGCATGCCCCACCTCCTGGTCTCTCTCTCTCTCTGCAGGCCTTTCTTTTTACTGCTCTACTATGTGACTTCCATGGGCTTCCGTCTTTTGTGTCTTTCTAGTCTGTCTCCTCAACTCAGGGCAGCTGGCTCTATTCCCTTTCCCCATGTTACAACCTGGGAACTCTAGTCAATGGACAGCGGCCAGTGTAGCATTCACCTTGTTCCTTTTCTTTTCTCTGAGATCGCTGTTCTGAACTGTTTGATATCAAGAAAGCCTAAAATCATTTTTCATATACATTTTTAGTTGTCTCTGAAAAAGGGTAAATCTGGTATAAGAAACTAATTGTTGCTTATCTTTAGGCAACATATATATGTATATATAATATATGCAAATATACTTACTTATATAGAGATACCTTTATAGTATTTCATGGAGTGCTTTTTCCAAATTCATACCAAATATGTAAAACAAGTTTTTCCAGAAAGATGAATGTGGGCTGAGATTTACCACGTCAACTGCAATCAGCTGTGTGTTGTAAAATTGGGGATATCAAGAACAATTGTCCTCACAGAACACTATTTATATATGCATGTCCTCAGAAAAGAAAAAAATTATCTTACCACTGGGAGTGATTTAAATACTATTCTCGTGATGGACACATCAAGTTGTGATAGTGGATGGATTTGGATTTTCCTTGTTGTTGTTGTTTTGATCTTGTTTTCTTTGGTCCTAGAGGGATATGTTCTTACTGTCATTTTGCTTTGGTTTATTTTCCTCCTAAAAGAAGCCCCTGATTCAACATGACAAGTGTATAATTGCAGAAGAAAACTAAATGAGGAAAGTTTATTCAGGAACCATGAAATTTTTATGTCAAAAATATATAAGTAACACTCTTGAATTTTTAATGGTGTTATTTTTTAATGGACTTTTAATTACTTGGGGATAGTTATTGACTAAGGAAGTGCCACAAATGTGGTGTGTTGTCGTCTTTTAATAACTTCCAGGAAAATATACATTGGAAATAACCTTCTAGGATATTACTTTTTTGCATATTAACCTAAATCAATTTGGTGACTCACACTTACTAGTTTTTTTTGTTTGTTTGTTTTTGCCTTTGTTTCCCCCCCCCTTGGGAATCATCAGTACCTTTTATAGAGATAAGTAATGAATCCAGACTTCCTCACTGACAACATTTTTATAAGGTATAATATTACAAAATTTTTAATTTTCAGATGGAATCCTAATACGCATATCTTTGAAAGTGAACAGGATGGAGGCTCCTCTGTATCTCACTGCCATCAGAACTTCCTAACTCTTCCTTCTGTGGGTCCTTGATGTCAGCCTATATGACAGATTCAAGATTCTTTCAATATAGATGCAGTCATATTATTTCTAGAGGTACAATTTGGCTGAGATTTTATACAGGGTCAGGTAACAAATTACATTCTGAGCTAGTTTCTGGACACAGAAACAGTTTGGCATAATAAACTCCAGCCATGATTTCAAATGTTGTAGATTAGGGGTTGGATACATTGTTAAAATTCTGTTGCTGCAAGGGCAGGAGTCCCTACACAGTGTTTTCCGTAATGACATCATGAGCACCACTGGTCATTACACCAGTGAAAAAACCTTTTTATGATCCATTACACTAACACAATTCTGAATTAACAAGATACATGCAGGTAACTTACTCGTCTAAATAAATCACATAAACACTAGATAGCTTTCTCTAAAGAGAGCCTTCTTAAAGAGTATGGTTTAGAAATTAGCTGTTCTTGGGAAAGAGAGGAGGTTAAAACCAAACAATGCATAGAAATATTTATTCTTCACGTCAATATATATTAAAGTAAATTATACATAATTTAACACTGGCACAAGAATATAGAAGTAAAGCTAAACTCAGAAACACAAAACTAAAATAAAAGACAGGATAAAGTATATAGTGGTATTATTATTATTTTTTGACGTTTGTTTGGCTGGGGCTGGGTTTGAATTAGCCACCTCCGGCATATGGAGCCATCGCCCTACTCCTTCGAGCCACAGACACCGCCCCTACTGTGCTGTTTTTTGACAGTAACTTTGTTAACTACAGGAACTATGGTTGCAGAGCACTGAAATGTGATTACCAATGTTTCCTATGTTGCTCTCGGTACATACGCCACTTAACACATGACACTGTGCCCAAGATCAAGACAGCCAATTAGGTGTTGCTGTCTGATCCACTCATTAGGTGCATGACCAAACACTATGATATAGCCTCCAAATTATACTTGACATTGAATTCCAACATTTGCTAGCTTAGTATATTGGTTTGAATAATTAAAATGTCAAATATTTCCAAGGCAAAAAGTGAAGTTAGAAACTGAGCAGAACTGAGAGGAGAAAGAAGTTTGTGTGAGACAGTGTTGGTGAGTGTGTGTGTGAGACATGCTGGTGAGTGTATGTGTATGTGAGAGACAGTGTTGGTGAGTGTATGTGTGTGTGTGAGAGAGACGTGTGTTGGTGAGTGTGTGAGAGATGTGTTGGTGAATGTGTGTGTGTACACTTGTGCGTGTCTTTATTTCTGTAAGAAAAGAAAAAAAATCTCTGTATTGTACACACTAACATTCTTGTCAAGCATGAGAACAGAATAAAAGAGAAAGGAGCTTTAAAGGACAAGAAAGGATGAGGAAAGACAACATTTATATGGTCAAAATATCAAAAATGTTAAAATGTAAAGTGATGCTTTAAGCAATTCCATTTGAAATGTATATAAACCAAGACAAGAAAATGATATAAAAGGCACATAATGTTAGGCATGGTGTTCGGGTGATGGTCACCCTGCCCCACAGGAGGGTGAGTGCTGTTTAGATCACAAAACAGTGATCACTATCTTCTATGTGATTCATGATTACATTAAAAGGTTGGCAATTGTGCTTAGGGGTCCTGAACAGCACTAATACTAAAATAATCATATTGAAAACTCCCATTTGAATACAAAGCTAGATCATCAACCCTACATAGCAGGCAGTGTTCTGGCTGAGTATCAGAAACTTGTTTCTGGGCAAGTCATTTTAAAACCACCTAAGGATTTTATACTCCCTGTGGTGCAGCACAGTAAAGAGAAAGAACTGCAGGAACAGCAGACTCACCATCTCCCTGGGATGGAGGGCCCTTCCTCCCATCTCCATGTTGGTGACGGGACACCTGTGCAGTGTCTTTAAGAAACGGCCAACCGTCTCCCTTACATGAGTCGCAGGGCAGGGAGTGGGTTATGAGGACACTTCCTCTGTTTGGAAAGCTATTTTTCCTGGGAAGTCCTTTATTATTTGGAGTGAAAATGCCCATTGCTCCTAGTTCTACATTCTGAAAACACAAAATAAATCAACTTTCTCTTTCAAATAAAAATTCTTCAGACATTTTAAGAAGCGATACTGTCTCTGGCTTGTTTCCCCCTTCAGCCCAAGACTTAACAGTTTAGTGAACCTAGTCTTCACATGGATGGTTCAAATATTGGAAAATTTTAGAGTAGAGTATTTTGTAGAGTATTAAGTGATCACTCTTCTCTTTAGAGTAGAGTATTTTGTAGAGTGTTAAGTGGTCATTCTTCTCTTTCTTTGTGGCACCAACAGTGGGATGTAATGTGTAATCTGTAGAATGCCAAAGAGACACGGTCACAGAATGTGTCCTCCGCATCTGGAGCGATACTGCTGTAAGTTCAGGGGGTGTGGATTTTCTTAGAGCCGTAGTTGTATGTCTGATTGCTTATTTTCTCCAGGTACATCCCACACTAGTTTCCATAGAACTTGTAGCCAAACAAAAATCTCCTATTTGCAATGTAGATTTCCACTCATTCTGCAAGTATGTTACTTATATTTGAAAACAGAATGCAACATTTTTATTCAATCCTCCCACATATACTTGTTGGTAATTGTCCACCATAATAATTCTTCTGGATCTTCAAGTCCAGGCAAACTGAATTTCTTCACAGAGGCACCCACGTTATCCTCTCCTCTCATTCAGGGTTTTTTGTGTTTTCTGTTTTCTCTTCCTGAAAGACTCATTCCAATTCCACTGTGCCTCACTCGGCTCAGACTGCTGCTAAAATATACCACAAACTGAGTGGCTTGAACAGTATTGATTTCTTACAGTTTTTGAGGATTGAAGTCCAAGATCAGGGCGCCAGTAGCCTCAGTTTCCTGGTGAGGGCCCTGTTCCTGATTTATGGACAGCCATTAATTTTGCGTCCTGATATGGAAGGCTGACATCGAGTTAGCTTTTCATCCCCTTATAAAAACACTAACCCCATGCATGGTAGTTCCCCTCTCATGACCTAATTACCTCCAATAAGCCCCTACTCATCATTTGAGGAGTAGGATTCCAATATACAGATTTGTGGAATGCAAATATTCAGTCCGTACTGAATACAAACTTGCCCTCACTCACTCTTCTTAATTTCTTTTAACTGGCTTGCTAATGTTTGTACATTCTTCTGCTCCACCATCGAAGACCCTCCTGGAAGGTCCTAATGAACAGCCAGTTGTATGTTATTTATATACACCGAAGTGCTTCTTGTTGAAATTCACATTCTCAAACAGCCAGCATTGGTCTCCCATGTTAAACAGAGCATCTGGGGCTGCGGGTGTCGTGTTTTCCTCTTGTGCTAAAATCAGGGGTCCTGAGACCTAGAAGTTACTAGTACATAGCTGCAGATCAGGGAAGCCAGTGTGTCAGCAATTGCTACCTGTTGCCAGCCATCTTCATTTTTGATACTCCTTAAGGTAATAAATGAAAAATAAAAAGGGCCAAATGTATCCTACAAAATTACATTAAGCTATGCCTTTCAGCTAATATTTTTTTCCTACATTTTAGGTCACATTTTGCTTCACAGTGGATCTTTGTAATTGTATTACTTTCCCAAAATTACAACACATTTTGCTAAAGACCATAATAAAATTGAAACATATCTATGCTAGTCTACTAATGCAACTTAAAGGAATATGAAAATACTTTGACCCAATTTTTTAGTGTGTCTGTGTAATGGGATACCATGGACAAAATGGAGCTTCAGGCTCAGGCAGATCTTTGCTAGCTGTGCAAGTTTAGATTATTATCACATTATTCAGTGAACATCTTAGTGTAGCCTTATCATAGTTCTTGTGACAATAATATAAACTAGATTAGTAGCTGTTACCACCGGCATCAATTTGTTGTTTGGCCTCACTGTTCAGAAAAGCTTTTGCCTAAAGACTTAGTCTGGAATGTTACATAGGTTTAATATTAAGATTACTATCATATTGTCCCAGACTAAGCATTCAAAAAATATAAAAACAAAAACAATTATTCAGACCTTAACTTTTTTCTCACATTTCTCATCCATCAGAGATTACGAAAATAGGCACAAAACCACTTCAACAAATTTTATAATTCCAAAAAATAATTCAACTTAATGTATGCCGGGAGATGGCAAACTTTTTCATAAAAGACCATGCAGTAAAAATCTTCAGCTTTGTAGACTCTTCCATCTGTATTTCAGCTAATCAATTTCACCTATATAAAAAAAATAAAGCAGATAAAGAGAGAATATATGTGACTAAAAATTACTGCACTCCCACAAAGCCTTATGTACAAAATCAGACAGAGTTGACCTACCTAGGTTACCAACTCTTTGACTATGAATCTGAACTAACTTAAAAATGGCAGTTTACATTCATATTTTCTGCCCTGTTTGACCAAGCTACACTTTCATATTTAAACTTTGATGTATTTGATATGAAGAGAATAGAGAATGTATACATTGTCTATTTAGTTTAATACAATGACTGGAGAATGCCTTCTCCTGCTCATCAGGAGTGTAATATTCATTCACGAGGAAGGATAGAGCAAAGGAGGTTTGTTTCAATATAGCAAAGATAATTATCCTATCTATGTTGAATATTTCCAAGTTTCAGTTATTTTCATACAGGTCTATGAACATTCTTGTGCATTTCTTTTTATAAAAAAACATAGATGAATTCTGTTGGAGGGGAATTTCTGGGTTAATAGGTTATACCTATGGTCGGCTTTAATATTTACAGACCACTTGTTTTCCAAAGTGACTGTAAGAATTCACATAGATGAAAGTTCTGCTTTCTTTACCACACCCCAGATGGATAATGTTATTACTGTTACTAATTTGAAAAATCCTCATGAATGTGCAGTCCAGCGCCCTCAGTATAGTTTCTACTTTTTCTTTCTTTTTCTTACTTACCTACTTCTTGATGCTGCCTTTGATTTATTTCCATCCCTGAAAGTCATTTTTCACCTGGATTTTTCAAAATGATCGCTTATAAAAAGACAGATGCATGTACTTTAAGCCCTTCCCCCTGAGGCTTCAGCGGGAAAGCTGGTGTGCTTTTGTGGCAGCTTAGTGGGGATCACCTCAGGCAAAGAACCCATCAGACAGGTCATTATATCTGCACACTGTGTGAGTAACATTATATCTTGGAACGATCTACTAATTAGCTACTGTTCTGGCTCCCAGTTACACACACATGTAGTTACCCAAACATAACACAAAACTCAGCCTACCTAGGTTCACACAAGTGCAAGGTCTTGTGTCGTAGCGTGAATATCAGATGTATAAGAATGTCAATTTTCTCACGTATAAAATAGAAACCATAAAGGTCGTTCCCAATGTTGTGGGGATGATGACATATATCCTGCATCTGATTAGGCATCCAGTGTTTTTAACCTATTTACTAAATAAATAGTAGTTAATTGTATTGTTGTTGTCACATCTAACTTTTCTCTGTGCCTGATTGCACTTTTTTTCCTATGTTGTGGGAAAGAGTTCAAGACCAGACTGAGTTTCAGAGCACATCTACTCTGTATACTCACGTCCATGTGGTCCGAGGGGAAGAGCGGTTCATTTTGTTTCTGTCTTCTACAGAGCTGAATCTAAACACTTTCTCAGAAGATAATACAGTTCAATCTCCTGCCTTCAAGACCACTCCCTCTTCCAAATGCCATCCATTCAGTCCTATTTCTGCTAAATGTGCATATGACTTTTTGTCCATGGTTTGCAATGTGGTGAACACGGCAAATCTGTCTGCATTATTTTCTACAATCCTTCTGGAAAACACATAGCCTACCAGCATTACCTAATGAGTAACTTCAAAAGTTACTTCTGTGGTGGCTACACCAAAAATATTTACTTTATTGGGATTCTTCGTTTCCTCTTTCTCTAAAAGGAAAAATAGAACTCAGAAAATGAACATGTAAAGAACATGGCATTTCCAGCTCTGTTTCACTGACAGCTTTTCAGCTGCTCAGATTAAACAAGCAGAGCCCTAGATTTTCACTTCAGGCTTTCAGCATTAAGTGCAACACACACTTGGCTAACTAGCAATTTGCCATTCAATTCATATAGAACGTCAGGCACTTGTTTAACTCCTTTAAGATTTCTGGGCACGATGCCTCAAGGGCAATAACCAGTTCCTATGTCCCTTTATGTTTCTCCACTCGCTAATACAGGGATAAGCTGGTCAGCAAGTGTTTGTTGTGGACTACGTGATACATTGTTTAATAAAGTAAAAGGCTTACAAATATACATGGACAAAATAAACTGTGACTCAAAAAGTGTGCTTAAATTTATTTATTGTCTCCTACTCAGAAAATATTCTTAATGTATTTTTGCTCATCTACATCTATATATTACCTCCACCTTGTCACTGAAGAATAACAATCTGGTATCCTCACGGAACTATATACCTAATATAAACAGAAAAAAACTGCTAACATTAATTATGTTACCATAATTAATTATTAACTACTAACATAAATATGTATGTATGTATTTTTAGAGACAAGGGTCTCACTATGTATTTTTAGAGACAGAGGTCTCACTATGTATTTTTAGGTGTGTATGTATTTTTAGAGACAAGGGTCTTGCTATATATTTTTATGTGTATATGTATTTTTAGAGACAGGGGTCTCGTTATATATTCCCAAGGGGGTGATGCTATTGAGAGAACATACTAAGACCAGTATGCCACAAAGTAGAAACTTCCCACCATAATTTTTTTTCATATTTTGTAGTTGTTACTCTTACAATTTAGTGTTGTTTTCAATAGGGATTCAAGAGTAGAAACTATGATTTATGAAAATAAAGCTTCTTAAAATATGACTGAACAATTTGTAAATCATATTCAACTTTTATGTGAATGTATTCCCTTCAGTTACAGACAGCTCATTCCACAGCTTCGAAATTCTAAGTAGAGTGTGGGGGATAACACTCTTCCTCCTGATCCAATTCGTATGTCTGAACATATGGAAATCTTTGAAGAATGTGCTCTGTGTGTCCTTCTGATCCTGTGGAAAGAGCTCCATTCTCAGTTTTATGGGCAACACTTGAAAAAATAGGTGCTGATTTAATCTTAATGATATATCATGATTTAGTCTCATCCGTTAAGGAATTGTCAAGGTAATTTTCCTGAGTAGTTATAAACATCAGAAATAGATAATTCAGACGGTATATTTTTGAGATAATTATTATCAAATCTACCTGTAAGACTGTCAAGAAAATTTTCATTTAAGAAATGATCAAAATTGCAAGGTTGACATTCATGCAATTTGAACAATGGAAGTTGTTTAACCTTTGAACTTTAAATCTCAGATTAATGACTAATCCTACATTATAGTTTTACAAACTTATCAACTCTCTACTTTTCCAAGATGAAGCACAGTAAAAGATACACTTACAGCACATGCTTACTTTTTATGAACTGTAAGAAACCCAACACACACCCGGTCAGGATCCCTTCCTGCCCTTGGCACAAGATCAAATAAAACTAAAGCATCTAAATCCATGCTGAACACAAATTTAAGAAGCTCGGGGAGGAGACTTGTCATTACGTTCTCAAGTTTCTGGATTGGCAAATTCTTTTAAGCCTTAAGAATATGTAAGAGTAAAGTTATAAATTATGACAAATTAATATAATATATATATCAATTATATATTACATATTATGATGTCTTTAGTCAAATCACTAACAGCCACAAATAAATAATACATTAGATTATTTCTGTTATAAATATATCTACAGTAAGATAAAAAAATACTATAGTTAAAGTGTTTCAGAAGTATACTTAATAATTGCTCTTAAAAAAACATTATTAGGGTCAAATCCATTAGATAGTTCAAGCAACTTAATAAGGTACTTTGTCTTGAATTTTATGCAGAGACCACGGGCATTTTACTCAAAAGTGAAACCACTCTCTCTCTCTCTGCTAGTTTCTATCAATATCCCTTACTTCAGTTCATGCACTGCAATTCATTCAGCAACATTTATTGAACATCGACTATGTGCAAAGAAGAAAGAAAGAAAACCGAGGGAGTTAAGTTGCCTCTTGGTAAGGCCAGTGATTGCACTTTCCCTTAGGAAGAGTATTATTGCTCTTTTCAAGCCAATTAATATCTGACCTAAACAACTGTCCCCTTTTAGATTTCTCAAAAGTGTATATTCTCCACTTGGGCACGTTTTTATTTTCCGAAATTCTAACTCAAGTTGGAAAACACACATATCCAGATTTCACAATAAATTTCAGAAATACAAGAGGAATTTTCAGGGCGAAGTAAAAGGCAACATGTGTCTATAGAACACCTATGGAATATTATATAATAGACAAAATATCATATGACCTATATAGAATATTACTTTGTTTTGGAGACTGTAGCCAAAATCCTAACAAAGTTTAGGATCTTTGTCAAAGCCTTTTACTGTAAGAACCATTATGCAAATAGAATTTTTATGACTAACAGTTATCCACAGTGCCCAGGCTAGTGTTTGTTCTGAGACAGACAGAAATCTAAAACTGGAAAACTCAAAGCTTCTGAGAACCAATTCTGCTATTTCTCTCTATCTTCCTTTTGTCCATCTCTTAATTTCATGTTTTCCTTGGTGCCCCTACTTCATTTGTTTTATTTGTCAATGCACTTGGCAAAAAGTTTTCTTTGCAGCCAAGGTAGGATCATTTCAGATCAAGAAAATGCCCACTCTGATCTTTTTCAGTAGGTGAGTTACACGGCACAAACATGCCAGACAAGGGCCATCAGTGTGGGAAGTGGAAAAGGAAGTACTACTTTGAGAGAAAAAGAATCATAGTGGGCCTAAGACCCACTCATAAGGGTGGCTATTATACTCATCAACATTACATTTACTTGATTTTTAAAAGTGTTTTCCCACCTCCTACAAATTTTGAGACATTTATTTTTCTCCAATTCTAATTAGAAGGCAAAAACATGCTAATGCTACAATAGTAAACATAATGAATCTTCCAGAATTAAATTCAGGGACAAAGTAATTTCATGTAATTTGCAAAATATAAAATAGCTAGACAAAATTATTGGCATATCATTATAAATATCCACAAATATTAATTAATAATTTTACCCAAGGCGATTGGTGGGACCACACCTATGGTTCATCTTACAAGGATACATGTGAATCTTTTTAAATGTAGAATATAAATGTCTTAACACAATAACTAGGAAAATGTCATGAAGGCTATGTTAACCAGTTTGACGAAAATATTTCAAATTGTATGTAGAACCAGCACAGTGTACCCCATAACTGCATTAATGTACACAACTATGATTTAATTTTTAAAAAATTATCCATAAGCATGAATATTAGATGAAAATAAAAATAACAAATATATTATTATAGCAAAGCGTTTAAGGTCTGTATTATTTTGCCTGCCAAGGAAACTGATTCAATAGATAAATAAGCAAAAGAAATGGAAAGAAAATACCATTAATAAATGAGCATGAATTTTTCATTTACTATTATTTATCTACTTTCATTACCACAGGTAGAAGGTCAGTCTGCTACCCAGTTGTTAGATCCATGTGTCCAAAGAAGTTCTGTCCAAAATGAGTTATGAGGACTTGTTATTATTTGATTTTAAAAAGTAGAATTTCTGAAAGGCAAAGTGTCTCAAATGATATTTCTGTTTTGTCTTTGCTTAGAATTACACATTTACAGTCATCAAACCAAGATAATAGAATCATGTTCTCTTCTGTGTTAATTCCTTTAAAAATGCATTATCTGTATATTTTCCAGCTTCAATAATAACGAAATAGCGCTTGCTTTGTACTCATTTTGCAAAAGTGGCACAAATTAATTGGCATGCCATTTTTAATCACTTCACATTTGAAAAACTTTATATTATCTTCTTTTCAAAGATGATTAAGTTGGTTGAGCTCATAGCAATATTCTATCTTTTATGAGCCATAGAATTTTCTTTTTTTGATGAGACTTAGAGCAAACAAATAAATAGCTATCACATTCTGAGAGTTCTGCATGTGTATTTTTATTTCTAGCCTATGAGATCTGTAGCCTCTGCAGGTTGCCTATTTATTTTCACTGCAGGTACAGTTTTTGTGTATACAATGAGTTTATCAGGAGACAAGACAAAGGCTTGGGAAGATCACTAAAACATCGGATTATCTGAGGCTCAAGTTTCAATCCAGCCAGAAGTATTTATTATGAAATCTCACTATAAGGATGGACTTTTTAGGCCAGTTACTGGAAATGCAAAAGTGATAAAGATACTACTAATAAGAATCTTAGAATGCAGTAAGAAGATTTAAAAAAATGAAGTAAATGTATAATAATAAGGAGGAGAAAAAGCAATAAAAATATGATATAGTAGAACCTAAGAGGTGGAGCTATTATGCCATAGAGGAGCGAGCCTTTGAAGAAAATGGTGAAAATGTGTGAGTGGAAAGACTATGTGAACTGAAATTTGCCAGCCTCCTTACTTGGAGGATCACATGATAAGGGCTAGTAGTTTGCCTTCATCTTTTAGGTTTTTTTTTTTTTTTTTTTTTAAGAATTATTACTTTTTAGTGATCAAAAAACTTTATTAAATTAGCTTTAGTCTTCACCCTTCCAAATGTACTCTATGTAAAAAATAAGCATTACCCATGCATAAGATTAGTCTTGCCAGCTTAATATGTATACATATGTATGGCAATTATTTTATTTTATTTTTTTTTTTTTGAGATGGAGCCTCAAGCTATCCCCCTGGGTAGAGTGCCATGGCATCACAGCTCATAGCAACCTCCAACTCCTGGGCTCAAGGGAGTCTCCTACCTCCGCCTCCCAAGTAGCTGGGACCACAGGCACCC
>CAUYQV010151986.1:0-14657 GCA_963574575.1 Galagoides demidoff
AGGTTCAAATCCCCAGCCCGGGCCCGCCAAACAACAATGACGGCTGCAACCAAAAAATGGCCGGGTGTTGTGGCAGGCACCTGTGGTCCCAGCTACTTGGGAGGCTGAGGCAGGAGACTCACTTGAGCCCAGGAGTTGGAGGTTGCTATGAGCTGTGATGCCATGGCACTCTACCCAGGCGGACAGCTTGAGGCTCTGTCTCAAAAAAAAAAAAAAAAACTCCAGGAGGCGCTGTGGCTCAGTGGGGATGCCAAGGGTGGTGGATTCAAACCCAGCCCCCGCCAAACAGTAACAAAAAATAGCCAGGCATTGTGGCAGGCGCCTGTAGTTCCAGCTCTTGGGAGGCTGAGGCAGGAGAATCACCTAAGCCCAAGAGCCGGAGGGCAGTAAAGTGAGACTCTGTCTCAAAATAAATAAATAAATAAATAAAATACCCCATAGATCTATACTTCCTCTTTTTGCTTTTCTCAGCTTCTCTGATAGACCTAAAATTACATACATTAATAACTATAGCTCTATATTGTCAAGTTTGTAACACATATAGCAGTAACATGAATAACAATAATAGCACAAAATAAAGGGGAAAACTAGAGATATCCTAGTAACATTTCTGTATCTCACTGGCATTGAGTTAGCATAATTAAGTAGAGGCTAATAAGTTGAAATGTATTCAGTAATCCATACAGCAGCCACTAAGAAAATAATTCAAAAAATATGGTGAATAATTTTATTACAGGATGTAAATCCTACACTGAAAAATATTTGCTTTTTTTTTTTCAGGCAGAGCCTTACTCTGTCACCCTTGGTAGAATGCCATGGCATCATCTTAGCTCACAGCAACCTCAAATTCTTTGGCTTAAGCAATCTTCTTTTTTTTTTTTTTTCTTTCAGTTTTTGACTGGGGCTGGGTTTGAACCTGCCACCTCTGGCATATGGGGCCAGTGCCCTACTCTTCTGAACCACAGGCGCCGCCCTCAAGCAATCTTCTTGCCTCAGTTTTCATATTTATGGTAAAGATAGTGTCTTGCTCTTGCTTAGGATGGTCTCGAGCTCCTGAGCTCAAGCAATCAACCCACCTCGGCCTCCCAGAGTGTGAGGATTATAGGCATGAATTACAGTGCCTAGCCTAGCAAAATATTTACTTGATACAAAGAAGTAGTAAGGAAGGAATAAAGGAACGAAAGATAAGACATACAGATATCAAAAACAAAATGTAAAATGGCATATGTGAGTCCAGTGGTATTTCACCTTCATCTTCAAAGATAGTTTTGCTGGACAGAAGTCTTGGTTGAAATTATTTTTATTTTAGCTCTTCAACTACGTTATCCCAGTATCTTAAATTAAATGTGAGTGCATTAAATAGTCTCACAAAATAGGCAGTGATATCAGACTATATTTTTTAAAAATAAGATTCAACTATATGCTGCCTACCAGAAACACACTTTATATTTAAAGGCACAAATAAATACATGGCCTGTAGTCCCAGCTATATGGGAGTCTGAGGCAGGAGGATCACTTGAGCCCAGGAGTTTGAGGTTGCTGTGAGCTACGACGATGCCATTGTACTCTACCCAGGATGACAGAACAAGACCATGTCTCAAAAAAAAAAAAAAGGAAGAGAGGACATTACTACTAACCTTATACAAACAATATTATAAGGAATAATTGATTCATACTATGAATAACTGTATGCCAGCAAGCTAGATAACAGATGAAATACACAAATGCCTAAATGACAAAACCATGGGAGGCTGAGGCAAGAGGATCACTTAAGCCCAAGAGTTTGAGGTTTCTGTGAGCTGTGATGCTATGGCACTCTACCCAGGGCAACAGCTTACGACTCTGTCTCAAAAAAAAAAAAAAGACAAAAACAAATGCCTAAGAAAACAAAAACTATTGATACCAATTCAAGAATAAATAGAGTAGTTAAATCTATAACAAATAAAGAGATTGAATTAGTAACCAGAAAACTAACACAATGAAAATTCCAGATAGTTTCACTAGCGAATTCAACAAAACATTTAAATAATAATTAATACCATAGGTGGCACCTGTGGCTCAGTGAGTAGGGCGCCAGCCCCATAAACCAAGGGTGGTGGGTTTGAACCGGCCCTGGCCAAACTGCAACAAAAAATAGCTGGGCATTGTGGTGGGCACCTGTAGTCCCAGCTACTCAGAAGGCTAAGGCAAGAGAATCACCTAAGTCCAAGTGCTGGAGGTTGCTGTGAGCTCTCTACTGAGCATAATAAAAGGAGACTCTGTTTCTTAAAAAAAAAAAAAAAAAAAAAAAAAAGATAATAATTAATACCAATTCTTCACCAACTCTTCCAAAAAATAAAAGAGGATGAAACCTCCTCCAAATCATTTATCATGCCAGTACTACCTGGATGCTAAAACCAGAGAAGGACATCCTTGAAAACCACAGACCAATATCTCTTTTGAATACAGAGGCAAAAAAATCTTCAACAAAATACTAGAGAAGTAAAACCAGCAACTTATAAGAATTATGCATCACGACCAAGTGGGATTTGTCCCAGAAGTGCAAAGGTGATTTAATATCTTTAATAAAAATTAATCTAATACACCAAATCAATAGAATAAGGGAAAAAAGCCACCTGGTTACTTCTAATTAATACTGTCCTTAAGGTCCTAAACAAGACAAGTATATGAAATAAAAAACATCCAGATTGGGATGAGCCCAGAAAAAAGAAAAATAAATAAATAAATTATCTCTATTAGCAAATGAAATGATCTTATGCAGAGAAAAACTTTGTTTTTGAGACAGAGTCTCATTTTGTCACCCTCAGTAGAGTGTCATGGTGTCAAACTCTTGGGTTCAAGTGATTCTCTTTTTTTTTTTTTTTGAGACAGAGCCTCAAGCTATCCCCCTGGGTAGAGTGCCGTGGCTTCACAGCTCACAGCAACCTCCAACTCCTGGGCTCAAGCGAGTCTCCTGCCTCCGCCTCCCAAGTAGCTGGGACCACAGGTGCCTGCCACAACACCTGGCTATTTTTTGGTTGCAGCCATCATTGTTGTTTGGCGGGCCGGGCTGGATTCGAACCCGCCACCTTAGGTATATGTGGCTGGTCCCTTAGCCACTTGAGCCACAGGTGCCAAGCCTCAAGTGATTCTCTTGCCTTAACCTCCCAAGTAGCTGGGACTATAGGCATCCGCCACAACACCTAGCTATTTTTTTTTTTTTTTTTTTAGAGACAGAGTCTTATTTTGTTGCCCTCAGTAGAGTGCCATGGCATCACAGCAACTTCCAGCTCCTAGGCTTAGGTGATTCCCTTAACTCAGCCTCCTAAGTAGCTGAGACCACAGGCACCCACCACAATGCTGGGCTATTATTTATTGCAGTTTGCCTGGGACCAGGTTTGAAGCTGCCACCCTTGGTCTATGGGGCCAGCGCCCTATTCACTGAGCCACAAGCACCACCCACGCCTGGCTATTTTTTAGAGACAAAGTCTTGTTCTGGCTCAGGCTGGTCTCAAACCCAGAAGCTCAGGCAATCCACCCGCCTCCACCTCCCAAGTGCTAGGATTATAGGTATAAACCACAGTGCCCTGCCCAGAGAAAATCTTAAGAAGCTTAATTAAAAAATATATATTTAAACTAATATATGCATTGAGCAAGGTTGCAGGTTACAAGATCAACACATAAAAATAAACTATATGGCTATACATTTTTAATGATCAATCGGCAAATGAAATCAAACAATTTTATCTACTGCTTTCTGCATAAAGTGAAGGAAGTTGGGTGGGGGCAAAGCCATATTGGTGTTAGGAAATGACACCAGATGGCAACTCATATCCACAAGAACAAATGAAGAGCACAGAAATGGTAAATACTGTATGAAGAATACTGAGAAAATGGCTTGGTGCCTGTGGCTCAAGTGGCTACACATACACATACACCTTGGTGCCTGTGGCTCAAGGCACCAGCCACATACACCTAAGGTGGTGGGTTCAAATCCAGCCCGGGCCCACCAAACAACAATGAGGCTGCAACCAAAAAAAAATAGCCAAGTGTTGTGGTGGGCGCCTGTGGTCCCAGCTACTTGGGAGGCTGAGGCAGGAGACTCACTTGAGCCCAGGAGTTGGAGGTTGCTGTGAGCTGTGATGCCATGGCGCTCTACACAGGGGGACAGCTTGAGGCTCTGTCTGAAAAAAAAAAGAATACTGAGGAACAAATTTAGGAAAGAAGTACAAAAACTTATGCTCTGAAAACTGCAAAACATTGTTGAAAATTAAAAATGATATAAATGGGAAAACATCCCATGTTCATGGATTGGAAGACTTAATATTGTTCAGATGACAATACCGCCAGAACTGACCTACAGAGTCAATGCATTCATTACCAATATTCCATTTGTCTTCTTTGCAGCTGATCCCGAAAGCTCACCTGGAGATTCAAGGGACCTAGAGGCAGCTAAAAACAATCTTGGAAAACAAGAAAAGTTAGTGGACTTACTTCCCAATTTCAAAACTAGCTAGAAAGATAAATAATTAAGATTGTAGTGTGTTTTTGGCATAAAGAACCACACAGAGAGTTCAGAAATAAATCTTCACAGTTACAATGAATTGACTTTTGACACGGATGCCAAGAAAACTTTATGGGGGAAAGAATAGTATTTCCAAGAAATGGTGTCGAACTGACATACATATGCAAAAAAAGAAAAAACCCTGAAATTGGATTCCTTATCTCACACCATTTGTAAAAATTAAACCTAAATCAGTCAAGGACTTAAATGTAAGAGCTAAAACTGTAAGACTTTCAGAGGAGACCATAGGAGTAAGTCTTCATGATACTGAATGAGTCAGTTGTTTCTTCGATACGATGGTGCAGACACAGCCAACAAAAAACACAAAGGATAAATTGGATGCCGTAAAAATGTAAAACTTTTGGGCTTCAAAAGATACCATCACAAAAACAAAAAGATAACCCGCAAGATGGGAGAAAATTTTTCAAATAATGTATCTGGTAAGAGATTTGTATATAGAATGTATTTTTTTTAATTCCTATAACTGAATAATAAAAAGACAAATAACCCAAGGAAAAAAATGGGCAAAATTTTTGAATTTCTGCAAGGCAGATGGACACATCACCAATAAAAGAAGCCATCACCATTAGCTATCAGGGAAATTCAAATCAAACCCAATTACCCAATAGTGCAAATAAATATAACCTAATATAACAAATTACCCAATGGGCAAGAGATTTGAAGGCACATTTCTCAGTAGAAGATACAGAAATTACTATACTACTAAGCACATGAAAGGATGTCCAATCCTTTAGTCATCAGAGAAAGAAAACTAAAACCACAGAGGATTCACTGTCCGCTCACTAGAATAGCTAAGATTTATTTTAAAGACTGCCCATGCCAAGGATCAGTTACTAGGTGAAGCAAGTGGAACCCTTATACATGGTTGGTGGGGTGTAAATGATACATCCATTTGGAGATTAGTTTGGCATTCTATAAAGTCGGATATACATTCACCAGTGGCCCACGATCACTCTCCTGGGTATTACCTAAGAAACGTGAAAACCCATATTCACATAAAGACTTTTACATGAATGTTCAAATTGGCTTTATTCACAATAGTCAAAACCTGAAAAAGTTCATCAACAATTGAAAAGACAATCAAACTGTGTCATATAGTCCCACAATGGAACATGAGTCAGTAATAAAAAGTCAGTAAAAACAAATGACTGATAGACTCAACAGTGAGGATAAATCCCCCAAAAGCTAGACTTGAATATACACTGTGTGATTGCATTTGCAAGAAATTCTAGACCGGGAAGAACTAATCTAACATTGTGAGAAAACAGATGGGAGAGGATTGATTGATTGAACTGATGCATGAACTTCTGAGGATGGTGAAAATATTCTATCTTGATTTTCTTGGTCATTATATATGTGTATTATTTTGTCAAAATTTATCATACTGTATACTTAAAATTGGGGCTTTTATTATGTAAGTTAACCTTAAAGTGATTATTCTAAAAAAGTACATGTATGTGCATAATATTTAAAGAACATTAAAATAATTTTAATTATTTAATTAGAGCAAGAAGCTATCCTCAAAATAATGATAGGGCTTTCCTTCTGTTGAAAAAGCACACAACATCCCTGTTTGGTCAAAGTATAGTAGAATACATTTTTATAATTCTGAGTACTTTGATCCTTTGAGAGATTCTAAACTTTGAATTTGAGCCTTCGTTAACAGTAAGTCCTTTTAAGTTCTAAACAGAAAACATTCACTTGAATTCTGAAAAAAGGAAACTCTGCCCACTTCCAGAATTTTTCAGTGTTAAAAAGATTGTGCCTAAGAGATTGCCCTTTTTGATGGAGAGAGAAAAAAACAACTTCAATAACCTCTCTGCTTTCTCTGTGTTATTTCTCATTAACAGATAGAAAGACGTCCTTCACTAACTGCACCTGAAAAATTAAGTTAATTATACCTAAGATATTGACACTTTCTATAAACAACATAGAAATCACCTCTTTTATGTATATTTCTTTAAAAATGGGAACTGTATAGTGTTACCCTGATAGCTATGTGTTGACTTAAATCTGGACGCTGCATTTCATTGAATTTGGTATACGAAGGCTTTTAATGAAAAATCAACAAGAAAATTTCATTTAGAACCACATAGAACAGAGAATTAAAAGTGGCCTTTAGCGCTGATTAGTGAAATAAAGTAAATAAGGAAAAAGTAGATGCAGATTAAAAAATAAAGTAAATCTTCTAGAAAGCCATCTTACATGGTATATGGGTACATATGTTTTTTATATATATATATATATATATACACACACATATATATATATATCACTCTGGAAATGAGACCAAGAAAAGTTAGGAACCTCTAATGGGAAGAAAGAGCAACATAAATGGTAAGTAACTGAGTAAATATAATAGACTCTTTTTTCCTATTTTCCTTAAAATAGGCTTGAGTTGACAGCAAAACTTACAACATCATCTTATGAGGTTTTCAATATACAAATGTAATATATTAGACAACTGTAACACAAAAGGCAGAGGGTGAAGGATATACATACTTTTATATACACTATAGTAAGTTTCCATATGTCTGTCAAAATGGTGAAGTACTGAGCCTTAGTTAACAGTAAGATTCTCAGTAAACTATGAAGAGTTTTAAGTATTCAGATTATGGCTGGGCACAGTGGCTCACACCTGTAATCCTAGCTTTCTGGGAGGCTGAGGTGAGTGAATTCTTTGAACTCAGGAGCTCAGCCTGAGAAAGAGGGAGACCCCATCTCTATAAAAACAGAAAAATTAGCTAGATGTGCTGGCACATACCTGTAGTCTTAGCTACTCAGGAGGCTAAGGCCAGAGGATTCTCAAGCCCAAGAGTTTGAGGCTACTGTGAACTATGACACCAAGCACTCTACTCAGGACAACAGAGTGAGACTCTGTCTCAAAAAGTAATAATAACAATGTACATATTGTAATCTCTAACAGTTACCACTAAAAATAGGAAAAGGGAAAAAACTATACAGATATGGTCAAAAAGAAATAATAATTAAGGGCTGGGCACAGTAGCTCACACCTGTAACCCTAGCACTTGGGAGGTCTAGGTAAGTGGATTTCCTGAGCTCACAGGTGTGAGCCTGAGCCACAGCAAGACTTGTCTCTAAAAATAACCAGGTGTTGTGGCAGGCACCTGTAGTCCCAGCTACTCAGGAGGCTGAGGCAAGAGAATCGCTTGAGCCCAAGAGTTTAATGTTGCTGTGAGCTATGATGCCCTGGCACTCTACCAAAGGCAACAAAGTGAGACTCTGTCTCCAAAAAAAAGAAAGAAAGAATCATTTAAAAGAGAATAGAAGAAAATATTCTAATAATCCCAAAGAACTCAAGAAAAAGAAAACAAACACAAACCAAATAATAAAATGTTAAACCTCAATCCAAATTTTTATTAAATCCACAGTTTTATTAAATGCAAATTGTCTAAATGGATCAGCTTAAAGATAGATTGTCAGAATGGATTAAAAATGAACCAATTATATGCTGTCTACAAGAAACTCACTTCCAACATAATGATTCAATCATATTTAAAATAAAAGGATGAAAAAAAAGAAATGTTATACAAACATTAATCAAAGAAAGCTGGAGTGGCTATATTAACATTAAGTGGACCTCAGAACACCAGAAAGTTACCAGTGGTAAAGAGGGGCATTAAATCATAACAGAAGTGTCATTCACAAACCTTAAATGTGTGTGCACCTGGCTCAGAACTGCAATATCTGTGAAGCAAAAACTGACAGAACAGAAAAGAGACAGACAAATCTACAAGTATGGTTGCAGGCTTCAGCACTCCTCTCTCTGTACTACAGCTAGTAGACAGAGTTCTGTAGAACTGAGCGACAGCTAACTGGGACAACTAACTGGATCTAATCGATATTTATGGAGTACTACAAGCAACAACAGCAGACTACATTTTCTTTTCAAGGATATATGTTATATTCACCAAGACAGACCTTGTGACCAACTGTAACAAACTTGAAAGAATTGAAACCATAGAAGGTATGGTCTCTAAACATAATGAAATGAAACTAGCACTCAGTAGAAGAATGATAGAAAAATCCCTGAACACTTAGAAATTGAGTAACATGGGTCAAAGAGGAAATCCCAAGGGAAATTTAAAATTATTTGAATTGAATGAAGATGAAAATAGAACATATCAAAATTTGTGGGATGTGCCTGAAACAGTAATTAGGGGGGATTTATATCATCAAATGGTTTTTTTTTTTTTGTTTGTTTGTTTTTTGAGATGGAGTCTCATGAGCTCTGTGGAGTGAGGCTCACCCTGGGTGGAGTGCCCTGGTGTCATAGCTCACAGCAATCTCAAACTCCTGGGTTTGAGAGATCTTTTTGCCTCAGCTTCCCCAGTAGCTGGGACTACAGTGCCCTGATAACGCCATAGCTAGTTTTTCTATTTTTAGTTGAGATAGGGCCTCCCTCTTGCTCAAGCTGGTCTCAAACTCCTAATATCAGGCCATCCACCTGCCTGAGCCTCCCAGAGTGCTAGGATTACAGGCATGAGCCACTGTGCCTGGTCACCATCAAATGTTTACACCAGAAAAGTAAAAAGGCCTCAAGTCAATCGCCTAAGAAACTAGAAAAAGAAGAGTGAAATAAACCTAATACAAGAAGGAAGCAGAGATCAGAGAGGAAATCACCAAAATTGAATACAGAAAAAACAATAGAGAAAATGAATGCTGGTCCTTTAAAAGGATCAGTAACATTGGCAAATCTCCAGGAAGACTGACAAAAGGAAAAAAAAAGAGAGAAGACACAAATTACTGATAGGAGGAAAGCTGTCAATCTCAGTATAAGAGGAAATAAGAGGCGTTATAAGAGAACATTACAAACAACTCTATGCACGTAAATTCAGGCAGGGCAGAAGGAAGGGATTCTCAAGGAGCATGAGGAAACATTATTAATGATGCATCTATTCATTTTCATAATTGTGATGATGGCTTTACAGATGTATGCAACATCAGCATTTATCAAATTATGCACTTTTAGGCCGGTGCACTGGCTCAAGCCTGTAATCCTAGCATTCTGGGCTGAGGTGGGGGAGCCCTTGAGCTCACAAGTTCAAAACCAGGCTGAGCAAGAGCGAGACCCCATCTCTACTAAAAATGGAAAAATTAGCTGGGTCCGTGTGTAGTCTGAGCTACTAGGAAGGCTGAGGTTGTGAGCTAGACTGATGTCACTGCATTCTAGTCTGGGTAACAGAGTGAGACACTCTCTCTAAAAAAAAAAAAAAAATTAGACACTTTATGTACAGTTTACTGTATGTAAAGCATACCTTATGGAAGTTTCTTTTTTTAAAAAAATCCTTTATGGAGTTAGTTAGAACCTTTGTTGCATTTATTACGTACTGTCAAAACTGTCCCCACCCCTGCTCACAAAACTTTTATTGTTCCTCCACTATTGACTTTCTTGAGTCACAATAACTGTCCCTAATGTTTTTAGTGTGTGCAATGAATTTTTTTTTTCAGGGTTTTTTTTTTTTTTTTGGCCAGGGCTGCGATTGAGCCCACCACCTCTGGCATATGGGGGCAGTGCCCTACTCCTTTGAGCCACAGGCACCACCCTCCAATGAAATATTTTAACATTTTTAAAAATTTCAGATGAATATGAGGCTACAAATGATTAGGTCACATAGTTTGCATTTGCTCAGTGAAGTTCAAGTTATAGTTGAGCCCTTCACCCAGACAGTGTGCTGTATACCCTAATTCTGCCCATTAGGTGAGAGCTTATCAATCCTCACCTGACCCCTTTCCCTCCTCCCCACCACTTCAATTTGTTTTTCTTTTCGTGTGGGTGTATAGTTGTTTATCCATTGGTTTCATGTTAGTATTGAGTACATTTTCTACTGTGATACTTTAACATTTTTTTTAGCCACTTATATCCCATCCTCTGTGCATGGAATTATAAAAGGGCCAAAGATTTTAGTGTCCACTGCTGCTTGATTCATCATCTAATATCACCAATGATAGTGCACTAAATTATTCAGAAGTATGTTCACCAGCACAGTTCCTAAAAATACATGAATCAAAAGCTAGTTTAGGCCTCAGGGAGAATCCACTGCCTTCATTAATGCCACAGACCAGAGAACTGTACCTAAATGATCCCAGAGGGAGGGCGAAACCCAGGTGAAGTTCTCTGGATGAACAGCGGATTGCAACAATCCAAGAAATACAACCTAGGAACAGGTTCTGGTGCATAATTACAAGCTGGAACTCTCTCGGGCATACTAAGCCTGAGCACCGTAAGATTTATCTCTTTGCTGTCATTTGTTGTAAAGAGGAGATAGACGATTTATGTGTCCTAACAGCCCAGCAAGAGCCTCTTCTTCACGCAAGTTCGGAATAACATGCGCTGAGAAAACGCTGCTACTGTGACCGCATTTTCAAAGACTAGCCAAACGCCCGCTGTGGGGAGGAAGGCACGGAGCATGCCCATGTTTGGGGGGAGCTCTAATTCCCGTTGTTTCTGTATTGGTACAATCTGCACTGGAGCTTTCTGCTCCTGCCCGTCTGCTCCTGATTTATAATCTCCTTCTACCTTCCTCTACGGTCTTATCCTCTCTGTCGCGGAGACATTTCCACCATGCTCTCCCATCTAAATGTGAACACCTACCTTGCAGGGCTGGTGTTCAGAGTTTGGGGTTTTTTTGTTTTTTTTTTAAGACAGAGTCTCACTCCATTGCCCTGGATAGAGTGCTGTGGTGGTATAACTACATCAACCAAACTCCTGGGCGCAAGCAATCCTCCTGCCTCAGCCTCCCCAGTAGGCTGGGACTACAGATGAAGAGGTTAATGAAACTCCATTTGGGAATGAAAAGGTTAATGTAACTCCATCTTGGAACTAACCCCCCACTCCCCTCCTGGGCAAGGTCGCCCAGGTGGAATCAGTCTATCAGAAGGAGACGCTCCCTCCCCTGCACTTCTGGGCAGCCAGTCTGAAGGGGACTGGCTTCCCCCCTCCGCACTTCTGGGCAAGGTCAATCAGCTCAGAGAGAGCCAGTCTATCAGAAACAGACAAGCAACCCGCCTCTAGAAAGTCCCTAACCGTAACAGCTCAGCCAATGGCAGCCCCTCCCGACCAAACACCGGCTGGAATTCCTCTATACACTTTAAAAACCTCCGCCTGCTTCACTTCGGGGTCGCCCCTCCCCGGCTGCACTATAGGGTGGAGTGACCCAGGCATGTACTTGTATTTAAATAAAAGCACTTCTTTGTTTTTACATGTGTGTATGGTGGTCTCTCAGATGCGACTTAGGTCCCCACACAGGCACCCACCACCACTCCCAGCTACTTTTTCTATGTTTAGGAGAGATGGAGTCTCGCTCTTGCTCAGGGTGCTCTCAAACTCCTGACCTCAAGTGATCCACTTGTCTTAGCCTCCCAGAGTGCTAGAATTACAGGCAGAGATTTAAATAAAACAAAATTGTCTAGGTGTGATGGCTCACGCCCATAATCCTAGCACTCTAGGAGGCTGAGGCAGGAGGATCCCTTGAGCTCAGGAGTTCCAGACCAGCCTGAGCAAGAGCAAGACCCTATCTCTTCTAAAAATAGAAAAACGAACCAAATGTTGTGGTAGGTGCCTATAGTCCCACCTACTGGAGAGAATAAGGCAGGAGGATTACTCGAACCCAGGAGGTTGAGGTTGCTGGTTGTGAACTAGGCTGATGCCATGGCATCCTACCCTGGGTAACAGAGTGAGATTCAATCTCAAGAAAACAAAAAAGAATGGGTGGTGCCCGTGGCTCAGTGAGTAGGGTGCCAGCCCCATATACCGAGGGTAGCGGGTTCAAACCCGGCCCTGGCCAAACTGCAACAAAAAAATAGCCTGGCGTTGTGGCGGGCACCTGTGGTCCCAGCTACTTGGGAGGCTGAGGCAAGAGAATCGCCTAAGCCCAAGAGCTGGAGATTGCTATGAGTTGTGATGCCATGGCACTCTACCAAGGGTGACAAAGTGAGACTCTGTCTCCAAAAGAAAAAAAATTAACACATGGCAAACACTAGCACAGTACCTGGCACATAATAGATGCTCAAAAGAACCGTGTGAACTCAGTTCACTTTCACTTTCTTCTAAGACCAACGTACCAACAATAAGGAGTAAAGAAGAAAATGTGCAGATCAGTTCTCCCTTCCACAGCACATACACTAAAGTTAGGATGATACAGAGGAGAGTCACATGGCCTGCACAAGGATGACACGCGTTGGTGAAGCGCTCCATATTTTTGAGAAAAAAATCATTTTATCATAAGGACATTTGTACTACATTGTTTATCACAGCTCAATTTACAATGGACAAGAGGTGGAATCAACCCAAGTTGGTTAATAAACTGTGGCATATGTACACCATGGAGTACTATTCAGCCATAAAAAGATAGAGACTTGGCTGGGTGTGGTGGCTCATGCCTGTAATCCTAGCACTCTAGGAGGCCAAGGCGGGTGGATCGCCTGAGCTCACAGGTCTGAGACCGGCCTGAGCAAGAGCGAGACCCCATCTCTAAAAATAAGTGGACATTGTGGCCTATAGTCCCAGCTACTCAGGAGGCTGACACAAGAGAATGGCTTGAACCCAGGAATTTGAGGTTGCTGTGAGCTAGGATGCCACAGCACCCTACTGAGGGTGACAAAGTGAAACTCCATCTCCAAAAAAACAAAAAGATAGAGACTTTACATCTTTTGTATTAACCTGAATGGAGCTGAAGAACATTCTTCCTTAGTAAAGTATCACAAGAATAGAAAAGCAAGCATCCAGCATACTCAATCCTTACAGGAGAACAAATATACGTCCACACAAGAGAAAAACTAAATCAAATTCCAATTTCGAGAAAGTGGGATGACGGAGGGGGATTGGTGGGCTCTTGACTAACAGGCATGATGTAAGGCTACAATAGCACAGTTCATGGGTGAGGGGCACAATCACAGCAGGGACTTTCCCTAACTAATGCAAACCATGTAACCTAATCGTTTGTACCCTCATATTAATCTGAAATTTTAAAAAAACTAGAAAATGTGCAGGACCACAATATGGGTTTTGCCAAAAATGATGGCTCTCTGGCACAACTGTCTATTCCCTGGTGACTCCCCTGGCTCAGACAGGGGCTCCTGAAACCCACTTCCACACTCCCTCCCGCCTTCGCTCCAAACCACCACTCCATGGTCAGTCCTTCATGGGGAATATACATCACTGTTTAAACAGCCCACGACTCTGCCTGCTTTTTAAAAACCTCCTGTCTCCAGCCCTGTTCCCCCATCACCTGTCAATGCCTGACCTCTTACCTCCCTCCTCTATGTAGCCAAACTCTGCAAAAATGTGTTTCCAGTTCTCACCTCAAACTACTGCAACCTGGCTTCTACTCCCAAATCACTGAATCATTTATTCTTTAGCTATTTATGAAGTGCACCTATTCTCTGTCAGATACCCTCCCAGGTGCTGGGGACAAATCACAATAACAAAAAAGATCTCATTCTTTTTATTTTTTTTTTTTGAGACAGTCTCACTTTGTCACCCTCGGTAGAGTGCTGTGAGGTCATAGCTCACAGCATCCTCAAATCCTTGGGCTCAAGCAATTCTCTTGCACCTGCCACAATGCCCAGGCATCTTTGGAGGCTGGGTCTCCCTCTGGCTCATGCTGGTCTCAAACCTGTGAGCTCAGGTGATCCACCTACCTCTGCCTCCCAGAGCAATTATTTTAATTGCTCAGTAAAAATGTACAAGAGGCTAAGTGCAGTGGCTCATGCCTGTAATGATAGCACTCTGGGACACCAAGGGGGGTGGATTGCTTGAGCTCATGAGTTGTAGACCAACCTAAGCAAGATCAAGACCCTGCCTCTAAAAAAATAGCCAGGTGTTGTGGCAGGTGCCTGTACTCCCAGCTATTTGGGAGACTGAGGCAAGAGGATCACTTGAGCCCAAGAATCTTAGTTTGCTGTGAGTTATGACACCATGGTACCCTATCAAGGGTGACAAAGTGAGACTAAATAAATAAATAATAAAATAAATAAAAATAAAAACGTACAAGACATGAATGATATACCATGTAGCATAGCACCATGAAAAGGAATCAAGGCAGCTGTGGTGTGGAGAGTGCCAAGGGGA
>CAUYQV010151987.1:0-37688 GCA_963574575.1 Galagoides demidoff
AGTGGAATCTACAGATTCCACTTTATAAAAATGTAGAGAGGAGCACCAAGTTCAGTCTACTTGGGGAGTGGACAGAAAATTCTTCTAAGTGTTATGATAAGACATTTAAGCAGAGCCTTGAAGGGTGAATAAAGGTAGGCACATGCAGGATGAAGGGGGAGGGGCTTTCCAGAAGGAAGGAATATCATAACCATGGATGCCAAGATGTGAGAGGGGAACAGGTGTCCTAGGAATGGTAACAGTGCTATAATAGTTTTCAACATAGGTATGCAAGGGAGTAGGGAAGCCAACATGACACGTGTAGAATAGACCCTGGAGGCCTGGTGACTCTCACTTAGAGGTTGAAATATAGCTGAGGGCAGTGAGGAAAAATGTTATGGAATTTGCAGCAAGAATAGAATATTGATATTTTGGGGAAATTATAGTGATGGCCATTTGGAGGATGGATTGAAGAGACTGATTTGGTGGCCATAAGACCAAGTGGAAGACTACTGCCGCCATGGAAGTGAGAGCCAATGGGAGACACAAAGTACGCTGCTCTGTCTTCTGATTTCATGACCAACTGGCATGGAAATACTTAGCAGATACATCTCATAGTTTTTTGTTTGTTTGTTTGCGGTTTTTGGCTGGGGCTGGGTTTGAACCTGCCACCTCCAGCATATGGGGCTGGTGCCCCACTCCTTTGAGCCACAGGCACCGCCCCATCTTGTATTTTTTAATCATTTCTCTTTGCATTGGGTGCTTTGTACCTCTATCTGACCCTTGCGTTCCTCCACACCTTGTTTTGATTGCCTTTAGCCTTTTGGCTGTAAGTTTGAGTTTAGGACTTCTCTTCAACAAGTTTCATTTCCTCCTCAGTTAGCTGCGGATAGCAATGTGATAGGCACACATCATAAATTAAAAATAACCATTCACAGTTAAATTCAGAGACACAGAAAGTAAAATCATGCTTACCAGAGACTAAGGAAAGCGGGGAGTAGGGAGTTACTGTCTGATGGGTACAGAGTTTCAGTTTGGGATGATGAAAAAGTTCTAGAAATAGACAGTGGTGATGGTTGTGTAGCAATGCAAATCTACTTAATGCTATTTAACTGTGAACTTAAAAATGGTAAAGTGATAAATTTTATGTATCTAGAGCAAATTAACCCAGAAGTTTGCTTATCTTCAGGACATTTTAGTTTGTAAGCCAACAAATTTTTTACCAAGTAGATGGGGATTTTTCTGCTTTTTGAACTAGAAAGCACTCTAATAAGTCATCCTAAAAAATTCAACCCTATTGTTAACGTGAAAAAAAAGTTCATGTTTTTATAAAGAAGCAGGCTCAGGAATATTGATAGCTCACCAAAGTCACACAACTAGTGAGCTGCAGACCTAGGATTTCAATCTGAGGTCTATATGGCTGAAAATTTTGTGCTGCCTTCTCAAAAACAAAACAAATCTTATCCAATACATGTAATATCCAAACATGGAAACTGTTGTCCAATCTGGAGTTGCATTTTTAATCTGAACTGTTTCTCTTATCTTTGATGAAATTACTTACTAGCATCAAAATTTCTATTGACTCTGAATTTTCCTGATAGTTAATGACAAGGTTTCTGCCCAGACTATTACAAATTATAAAGGAATCACATGCTTCTATTTGCTATACTTAATTTTTAAATAAAAATAACATTTAAAACTTTGGAATGTTACCTGTTATATTTAGAACAAATTCTACTTTAAAGGTTTTAATTCATTTCAAAGACTATGTATTGTCTTTGATCTTTGTTCTGGAATTTTTGCAACAGACTTTGGTTAAAAGAATCTAAGCTATAACTTAATATAGCTTTTAAATAGAGCTTTATGAAATGTGGCTACAAACTAATGTGACTATTGAAAAAGAACAACCAGCAGAATTCAAATTATCATCATTGACTTCAAAGCAGCCATCTTGGGAAACTATAGATAATGATGTTCAAATTATTCATTTATTGAAACACATAGAACTTATTCTATACCAGACACTTAGTGGATTTTTAAAATTCCTTTTACATATTTATTTTCGAAATCAGTTAATGAGCTGTGTAGGAAACTTATTACTTTGTAGCCATCTATTATTTTGACCCCAACCAGAATTAAACAATTTGATCATCTACCTCATTCAATAGAATTGGATTATAGAAACTTCAAATGAAGGAGCTCAGGAAATTTTACCCCCAGATATGACACCTTGGTATAAAGAATATTTTGAATTAAATTTCCTTAGAGATTAACAGGCATTGGAAGGGGTTTTCTCTCAATCTGCATAAACCACACCAACACATCAAAAAGAAAAATTAACTTACTTTCCCTTCTATGTCATCTCAATATAATGTAGGAAAGATGATCAACAATGCGACTAAACCTGGCTCAAATCATTTGCAATATAATGCCTGTCTTTCAGGTTTAGCAAAGAGAATCATTTACAACTGCAGTCTCCAACCCCCTCCTGATACCTGCCCAAAGCCTATTAGGACCTGGGCTTCACAGCAGGAGGTGAACAGTGAGCAAGGCAGGGAAGCTTCGTCTGTATTTATAGCCCTTCCCATTGCTCACATCACTGCTTGAGCTCTGCCTCCTATTAGAAGGCAGCAGCATTAGGTTCTCACAGGAGCACAAACCCTACTATAAATTGTATATGGAAGGAATCTAGGTTGAATGCTCCTTACGAGAATCTGATGCCTGATGATCTGAGGGGGAGCTAAGGCAGTGATCCTAGCACTGGGGTGTGGATGCAAATATAGATTATCACTAGTAGAGAGGTCTAATCACATAGTAATTGTAATAATTCAACTGCTTGCAGATTCACATAACTCCCCTAGCCCCGTCTGTGGAAAAACTCTTCCATAAGACAGGTCCTAGGTGCCAAAAAGGTTGGGGACTACTAATTTACAAGTTTATCTGTTTTCGCAGCCCATTTATCCCCCCCCTAGCAAATATTTATTGCCCCTAAACAGAATTTTAGGTGTTTTTCATCTCCCCTGCCCTCTGCTATAAAAATATCTGGATCTTCTTGGGATATCATTCTGACTTTCTTGGTGCACATGGTACTTTGGGGGGAAAGAGAAACTTTCCCCCTTACCTCCTCAGAGACAATGACTGAAATTCAACCCCAACTTCAAAGGTTGAAGAATTGACAAAATTGAAGCTATGCCAGATTCCTTTACATGTAGGAAAACTTCTTGACAAGGCTAGCCCTTGGTAATGTCTAATCACCTCATATTAAATGAAGAGGTTGGATGGTGTACCCAGAGAACAGACTCGAAGAGGTTCAAGCCAAGTTTTTAAAAAGGGGATAGAGACTTACCTGAGCACAGGTAGAAGGGATAGAGACTTACCTGAGGGTGGTTGGAAGCTTGTTTATGTATTAGGCTTGGGGGGGGGGGATTCCACAGTTTGCTGGAAGGTACTATATAGGGCTAGGGTCTTTCCAGTGGAATTTTTGGGGTGGAGCCAGGTAGGCCCTTTGTTCTAGGAGGAGAGGAGGAGGAGGGGACAGTGTTTACACTCCCAATATTAAGTACCACATTTCTTTCTTCACTCAATATTACCATTCCCTGCATTGTTTTTCTTCCAAGTGCTGGTCACCCTTTGGCATCTATTCATGTCTCTCATTGACAGAATATTTGCTCCACCAGAACAGAGACTTGATCTGTTTTGTCTGTTGATGTATTCCCGACACTAGAACATGGAAGGTGCTCCATAGGCCTTTTTTGAATCAGTAAAATAGAGACGAGACCCTAAGAGACGGGCTTCAAGCGGCGTGGTAGGAAAACCTGGCCTGCTGAACCAGGAAATCCAGAGAGCCCATAAGAATGTGGGTATGAAGTAATCAATGATCAACAGAAAAGGGGAAAACCGCCTGGAGGCATAGAGAGGTCAAGGAGAAAGACTTACAGCCAATTTCAAATGGGGGTGTATTTATACCTCTGTAGACCTTTGAGTCTGTCTCCATCTCTCCCACTTTTTCTCCTCTATGAGAGGGACCTATTTCCAATTCTCTTTGGAAAGGCTCTAAACTTTCTCTTTGTTCTTCCTAAATAAAATTTCACTTTATTACACTGAAACTTGTGCAGGTGACTTTTGCTCTCTCTTCACGCTGCCTGTGCTGTTCCAATTTTATTTACAGTTTCCATTTGTTTTTACTTTTAATTCCTGCTGTGCCTTAGTTGAACTTTCTAGCCAAGTAATGAAACTAGGTCACTTTGGTTCAGGGAACCAGGACCCCCCCCCCCAACAAAAATGAAGATTTGTATTATTTACACAAAATGTTTTGCCTCAATTTCACAATTACATAATTCAAGGGAAGTACAAGGTTTAATTTTGATGATGTATAGTCTTCTGTTTCCACTATTATTTAATATATAGAGCTAAACATGCCTTTTGGTTCCACAACAGTGTAGATTTTTTTCTTTTATTTTTATCCCAGATTAGTATAAGAGCATGCACCATTTAGCTACATTGTTTATGTTTTTAATGTATGTTCTTTTCTTTTTTTCTTTTTTTTTTTTTTTTGAGTCAGAGCCTCAAGCTGTCACCTTGGGTATAGTACCATGGCATCACAGCTCACAGCAACCTCCAACTCCTAGGCTCAAGCAATTCTCCTGCCTCCACCTCCCACAGAGCTGGGACTACGGGCTCCCGCCACAACACCCAGCTATGCTTTGGTTGCAGCCATCACCGTTGTTTGACAGGCCCGGGCTGGATTCAAACCCGCCAGCTAGGGTGTATGTGGCTGGTGCCTTAGCCACTTGAGCCACAGGTGCCAAGCCATGTTCTTTTCTACTTTAAAGTTATAACTGATAGTTGGGTTGCTTTCTGGGGTTTTGCCAGTGTCTGCTTTTAACTGTATTTGATTGACATGTGAGGTCAGACAATTAAGTTCATGAACTCATCCTAGAAAAAGTGCTAAACACCTCATTGCTAAATGTCACTATGGTCACCTCCAAAGTACTCCCTTGGGAAGCTGTGCACTGATGCCAGCTCCTAGTCCATCCTGAAAAGCAATTTGGGCACTCCTGGAATGACTATCAGAGCTGTTGTCATACAAAGTGTGACAATTAAGTTCGGAACTTATCCTAGAGAAAGTGCTTTGAAAGGCGGCCTAGGCACTGGCATTGGTGCATAGCTTCCAAAGGGGAGTACTATGAAGGGAACCATAGTGATATTTAGCAATGAGGTATATAGCACTTTTTCTAGAACAAGTTTGTGAACTTAAATGTCAGGCTTCTGTTGACTTATAATTTTGTACATTAACCAAATGCCAGAGTGATGAGGAGGAGGCAAAATAATGTAAGGCTACCCCATGTCAGAAGCTGAAGATCTGAATCAAAGAACAGGAACCCACATGTGAAGTACACAAGATCAGATGTTCCACAGAATCCCTTCTCAGAGAAGGGCCAATAGTCTGCTTCAGAGCTTCTGGGAAAACCCTGGGAAAGAGATGATAATCCAGGACCTGCCTGGACACTAAAGACTGAGCTGAATGTGAGCATGTGTCACAGCGACCCATAAAGAAAGGGCCAATGAGGTAACCCAGGTCCACCTGTGGGCTACTGAGAACTCCTCCCTGTTTCGGCCTTTCCCCACCACGTTGTACCCTGTACTACTCTTCTTCTCATTCTCTTTTCATCTCTACCCCTACTCATGCCCAGTGGCTTCTCCCAGCCTTAGACTTTACATAGTCTCTCAAATTTATAATTCCAGCTCCAGTCTTTGAAGTCCAGATTCCTATAACCAACTGCCTGCTTGACAATAATACCAGAAGGTCTAACAGGAATTTCAAATAAAACATTTAATTCTCTCTGCCCCAAACTGCTCCTGTCAGCTCTATTTTCAAAATACATGCTGAATAGGATGACTTTTCTACACCCACCCTAGTGCTAGCACCCCAGTTTAAGCTGCAGGCCCCGGTATAGTATCTTCCTCTCTGGTCTCCTGCTGCCACTCCTGCCCCCACACTCTATTCTCCAGTTAGCAGTCATAGCAGTCCTTCAGGAGCATATATAAGGTTCTATCATATCTTTGCTTAAAATTCCTCAACATAGCTCTTGGAGAACACACTTGTAAAACAGCCCCCACTTGAGCGCCTGTGTGCTCACTGTTCTATCTACTTTGAATGTTCTTCCCATCCCCAATGCTTGGGTGACTTGCTCCCTGCCTCTATTAGGGCCATCCTTGCCCCCCATCCAAATGGCCTTCTTATCATCACCTTTCACTTCCATTCCTTTAAAAAATCTCCTTGAAGCAGGTATCCGGGTATATTTGTTTCTATTCTTACTGTTTGTTTCCAACCATTGTAATGGTAAGTTCCCTGATGTCAGAAAATGTTCACTGCATATGTGAACAATTATTACTGTGGTGAGAACAACAACAAAAAGGGTAATGTTCATTGCTATATCCTTAGGAACTAGAACAGTGCCTGGCCTTGAGTAATTATTTGTTGAACAAATGAACTGTTGTTCTTTTGGTTCATACTTTATGGGGTTTTTTTCTTTTTTTTTTTTTTTAAGCATGAAAGAAAGTTTATTGGGGAAGAGAAAGATAGGTTTGCAGAGTAGAGCAAGATACAGGCTTATAGAGCAAGATACATTCACTATAAATAAAGACTATGTCCCACTGTCCCAACAAAGAAAAGGCAAGGAGGCCCACACTTTCTGATATAAGGTAATATTTGAATGACATGATCAAATCATCAGTACAGTGAAAGACAGGGCAGGACAGGTGCAGGAGGCAGTGCCAAGATTGGGACTGGAAGAATAAGCATGGAAAGACCGCCAGTCAGTCTAACACATCCTGTCAGGCAGAGTATCTGGGGCTTGCAGATTCCACAGCCAATGGAACATACCAACCAAGATCTTCCAGGTGACACACAGTTGCTGCCCCAGGGAGCCTGTTTCTGTCCAGCCTGCTCTGGGAATCAGAGAAGTAAAGTCTCCAGCAGAAATGGATTCTGTGTGTGTTGGCTGCAGCCATAGTCAGCACTGAATTTTTACATGCAGAGAAAGCTGGCAGTACTGCTGCAGAGAGTATAATATTTGTTTATCATCTCCAGTGGGGTGTGAGCTTCTGGCCAGGAGAGGCTGCCTAGTTCTCCATCATTCCTGGTGTGAAGTTTGCACTTTCGGCAAATGTCTGAGAGAAAGGTTGAAAAAAAGGAAAAAGAAATTATTGTATTTTCTTTACCCTTTTAGTTGTACCTAAGGGCAAGGAGAGAGGTAAAATCAGAATGTTCCCCTTTAAGCCCAGTTGAGATAACTCTTTTATATGTATTAAATGGCTCCTGAGTAAGCCTGAATCCAGTCCTTCTAAACAGGGGCACTAATCCCCCAAAGTAGGAAATTCATATTCCTACAAGTTCACACTTTTCACATAGAATACCAACGAATTAAGATCTGAACTTCAAATCACTGACCTTAGAGTTTTAAAATGAGTCATTAGGTCATTCACATAGCTCTTTAATTTCTACTAGGGCAAGACCATTCAATGCACTGGTTTTTAATATTTGATTTTTTAATTCAGCTTCCCCATTTCTCAAGGGAATAAGACATTTTCTTAAATAAAAACCTTCTTCCTGGAAAAAGGGGCCTTTAAGTTATCCCCAACAAACTCTAGTTAAAAATAAATGAATAAAGACAGAACATTAACAACTGTTCTTCCCAAGAGTTTTGGCCATTATCTCACCCAGTGAATTTTTTTTTTTTAGTATGCATTTCCTTCAACTTTGGTCTAAACAATGTGTCCTTATTAACATTTCAGGAACAACATCAATATTTCTTTTTGGGGTCATCCTTTCTCAGAATCTTCTGGGTCTGTAGCAACATCTTAAGCTAATTATCATCCTGGGTTTCCCCTTCAACTTTGCAGTTTATTTTTTTTAAGTGTATCCTGCACTGTGAGTTTTCACAAAGCAGAATTCCTTTTCATTCTGAAGGACACAAATGGGGCTTAAGAGGGAAAATTTGATTAAGATCTGCAAACGGAAAAAAAAAAAAAGATCTGCAAATGGAAAGAAAAAGCACATAGTAATATCCTTAATGTGGGAATATTGTTTGTGTCTGCTATAGAGATGTGAAAAAATGGCTCTGCTAACTTTTCTGCTGGGGATACCAATGGTCACAGAGCCGGAGGGGTGGTTACCTTCCGAGACCACACTGAAAAGCCTGTTATTTTTCTTCTTCCTCTTCTTCCTCCTCCTCCTTTTTTTGGCTTCCTCTTGAGCAAATGATTTTTTTCAAGCAAAGAACAATATTTTGAATTTGGTTCAGTAACATCCACTAAGTGTTACTTTGTGCAAGAGAACCAATTGCAGGCAACAAGAACCTTTGTTTCTCTAGGGTGCTTGGGACAATGTGTTTCCCTGAGCCCTGGTGCCAGGTTACCAAAGCCTTAGGTCAGCTAGCATGCCCCTTTCTGGCCGCCTTCTTACATTCACTCCAGCCTTCATCAAATAACTTGCCCCTGACCCTTGTTTCTCTAAAGCAATTCTGGTTTGTATTAATACATTATTTCCTTTCCTCTCCCCAAATTACTGTGCAACCAATATCAGATAGTTTCCTGCCGGTGAATTCCTAAATAAGCATTTCTAAAATATAGTTTTAAATCTTATTCCTTTCACCTTTCTCTGACTCAATCTCTTCTCAGTTACCTCTACCCCACCCCTGCCACATTCATTGGTTTGGTTGTTTCTTTTTTAGATTGCAGAAAAATGAAAAGATCTAAATAAGGGACTTTTTAATACTGAGCTCCTAAATAATGGACTAGAAATTGAGAATCATTACAAGCCAGAAGTCATTAAGGCTCCACCAGAAATGGATGGGATGTGAACTTTTAATTGGTTTTATTAAGCATGTGTTCCACAGACTCCCCAGGGGGCTTTTCTGGGATCCCAGGTAAAGATTCAGACATTGAGATGGAAAAATCCTGAATAAACATGAGAAGGCCTACTTGCCAGTGCGTATGTACGCGTGTGAAGAGGTATAGGGAGCCCTCCCTAGGGGGGTAACCGTGGTGGCGGAGTGTTAGTTTCCTCTCTCCAGTGTGTATTTAGCGCGCCATCTAGTGATTGAAGCTCACAGAGGGAGTAAGACAGGTCCAGGGAAGACAAATATAGCTCAGTACAGGGTAGCGCCCCTTCTGGGTTATTTCCAGGTCACTAATATGGTTGTAGTTTAGCTTTAACAAAGCAAGGGTGATGAAGATGGTGCACATCATAAAGAGTTTAGTGGAAGCTATGAGATATTCAAGAAAAAGAGAGAAAGGCCTTAAGGACCTATTTTAAAAGGCAAAAAGCACAGCTACACAGTTATTCCAGAAAGTAGGACTCTAAACAAATGAATGAGACTCTTCTGTAGATGTGGGTAACCCAAAAAGGTACCAAAAAAGAGGAAAAAGATAAGGGATGGGTAGAAAATGAAAGAGGGAGACGGGATAACATCACACTTTGAAGACAGTTTTAAACATGGGTTCAAATTTCAGAACTACTGCTTACCATTTGTGGGGCAGTATGCAATTTATTTAAACTCACCAAGCCTCAGTTTGCTCATCTATAAAATGGGGATCATCCTACTTCATAGGGATAGTGTAAGGGTTAAATAAAAGAACATATGAATGTGCTAAGCGTAAAGCTTCATGTGGCGATGCTGGATAATAAACAATAGTTGTTATTAGAGAAGAGAAGAAAAAAAGGAGAGAAAACACATAGGGAAGACAGCCCCGTAAGAATAGTGTGAAATGCATTAGGAAATCATGAGAAAGGAAATAACAGCTAGGATCTTCCAACTTCTTAGCACCTGGAATTTGATCAGCCTAACAGGTGAATCCCATGGAAGCCGAAATCTTCTCTGATGCCAGGTGACAGAGGCCTCTGTCTAAAGCTAACCTTTGTCACTGTACTCACAAGTGTATGAGAGGGTGCCTCAGGAGGGTTTTCCTTCTCAGCATTCCTTGGACTGCAACCTGTTAGCTAAGAGTTCTACACTTAACCACCCCTACAAGGACTCCCTCAGTTTCATGCTCTTAGCTCGACATGACAGAAAAATTAGAAGGACAGACAAATGTGACCAGGATTAGATGGGGCTGAGCAAGGAGTAGGATCTAGAGATAAGGTTTGATCCAATGAGAGAAGCCATTAGCTGGTCAGGTTGCAAGGAAGCTTCTGAGAACCCTGCCTTGCCACTGTTGGTGGCCGTTGATATGGACTTGCAGAGGCGTACACTCTTGAAGAGGCTGGAAGAAATATCTGTATAACCTGAGCACCTTTCCTCTCCACTAAAAGCTGAATCTTCCCAGGAAACCCAGGAGGTGAAAGCACAAATCTCCAAATGCTCTTTTGGAACCAGACAATGCTATTTCTAACTGTTGCCTTAAGCTCTCCAACACCTTGAGCCTCCAGAGAGCAAAATATTGCACTATACACTACACACACACACGTGTGTGTGTGTGTGTATACTTATATATATACACTCATGACCTCCAAGGAAGCCTTTAGTCTACCATCTGTAGACAGAGCGCTGAAGCTGGAGATCATAATGCCCATTCCCTGATGTAACAGTCAACTGCAATCTCAGGGGAAGGCCAGCCATTGCCTGAATCTCTGACCTTTTACCGGTTTCCTTTCATGCCAACGGGGAAACTAAGACCAAGAACACAGTAACCTGATCCCCAATTAGCATAAAATAAAAACAACCCAGTCATGTTTTCCATGGGCTTTTCCAACCTCAAACTAAAAGCATGAAGCAGGGATAAAGAGATAAAAATATACTCATGAGAACAAATATATTCCCATGATTTTATATATATCACATATTATGTGTATGAATGAGGGAGAGAGAAAGAGAGACTGTGTCTGCACAGCTAAACACCCTGACCTAAATGAATATCTGTCTCTTAAGAAAACCAAGCAGCCAGATACCGAAATCTGAGAATTTTCTCCTTCCCAAGTTCAGTGTAAGAATAGACGAGAAAAAGAAAGGACCATGATCACTTGGTATGGAAGGGGTTAAGTCCTCAGTCATCCTATTCCAAAGTGATTTATGATGATGTGTAGAGTTTCAAAACTTCCCCCTACTCCAAAGAACAGCCCTCTCTCTCCTCACTGAGTCCACTCTCAACGTGCTGAAATGGGAAGGAGGCGGTGTTTTGCTGATCTGTTAAATTCTTAGTGAAGTTTCCTTGATTTCCAGTGGCTGCTGTTGTTTGAGTTTGGTTTGGAGCAAAACTGAGGTAGTCCTGACATTTCTGGGACTGAATCCAGGCAAGAGGAAGAAGAAAAAGAAGGGGAAGGAAAAGAGAAGAAAAAAGGTGGGGAGAAATAAGGGAGGGGAGAAGTGTAGGAAAAGAAAAAAAATCCTTTTCAACATCACATTCCTGTGTTTTCCCTCAGCCTGGAAAACATATTAATCCCAGAGCTTTTACGCCCGGAAACAAAGGGACTAAGCCAGACTGTGGGGGAAAGAGAGATAAGAAGGATCCTGGAAACTTAAAAAGGGAAAGAGCGAGCTTCAGAAATCGCCAGGATTCAACTTCAAGGGACGTCCTGTGTCAGCACAAGAGACTGGCTCACGACAGACACACGCGACCAAGGAGAAACAACAGACAAATGGAGATACAAAGACTTAGAAGGACAGCTCCTTTCACCTCATCCTACTTGTCCAGAAGGTAAAAGGACACAGCCAGAAAGAAAAAGAATCTGCTCAGCTCTCACATCAGGACACTGGTGCTGTGGATCCTGGGTGCTGGAGCAGCAGCGCACCCCTTTTGTATTGCTCACCCTCGGAAAGCAGACAGAGGGCTGGGAGGAAGAGCACTTCATCTAGGAAACTGTCCTGGGGACCAAACTTCAGATTTCTTTTGAAACCCTCTGCATTCCATCTCTATGAGCCACTATGTAAGTGTGTAATCCTTTCTATCTTTGCTGTGTTTGTTCGTTTCTTTGGTGCTTATTTGAAAAAAGTGAAATGTGAGTGTTGTCATAATTAATAAGCCCAGTTTGCATTTTCTCTGGAGCATCCAGAGTGTTAGTTGAAACAGTGCAAGCATGCTGACTGGGGAACTGAGTTGGATTTCCTGCCTAATGTAACTGTCTCTGCTAAACACTGACAAATTACAGGGACTTAAAAGTAACAAGATCTCATCCTATTTTCCATTCCGTGACCTCCTTCCTCCTTCTCTAATCACTCTTTTCCCCTCCCCTTGGCCAAGATGGAAAAAGAGAAAATGACCTCTGTTTTCAATTAAATAATTCTCTTTCTTCTCTCCCCCACCCCCTTCTGTCTTCTGACCCCGCTGCATCCCAAAGTGGATTACACAATGACGTGGAGAATGGGACCCCGTTTCACCATGCTGATGGCAATGTGGCTGGTGTGTGGGTCAGAACCCCACCCCCATGCCACGAATAGAAGGAGCCACGGAGGACAGAAAGTGCCTTTGGTTTCCCCAGTGGGCAATAGGCCAGCTCGGTTTCTGAGGCATACTGGGAGGTCTCGTGGCATTGAGAAATCCACTGTGGAAGACCCAAACCTTCAGCCTGTCCAGAGAAGGAGGAATGTGCCAGTGTTGAGACTAACTCGCCCAACCGAGCTGCCAGCTGCCTTGGGCATCAATGGAGCCCCAGTGAGACCTGAGCAGAGACCAGCAGCCAGGCGCTCTCCCCGTGAGATGGTCCGGGATGAGGGGTCCTCAGCGCGGTCGAGAATCTTGCGCTTCCCCTCCGGGTCCAGCTCTCCCAACATCCTTGCCAGCTTTGCGGGGAAGAACCGGGTGTGGGTCATCTCAGCCCCTCACGCCTCGGAAGGCTACTACCGTCTCATGATGAGCCTCCTGAAGGACGACGTGTACTGCGAGTTGGCGGAAAGGCACATCCAGCAGATCATGCTGTTCCACCAGGCGGGCGAGGAAGGGGGCAAGGTGCGGAGGATCACCAGCGAGGGCCAGATCCTGGAGCAGCCGCTGGACCCCAGCCTCATCCCGAAGCTGATGAGCTTCCTGAAGCTGGAGAAGGGCAAGTTCGGCATGGTGCTGCTGAAGAAGACGCTGCAGGTGGAAGAGCGCTACCCTTACCCGGTCAGGCTGGAGGCGATGTACGAGCTCATCGACCAAGGCCCCATCCGCAGGATAGAGAAAATCAGGCAGAAGGGTTTCGTCCAGAAGTGCAAAGCAGCGGGTGTCGAGGGCCAGGTGGTGGAGGAGGGGAACGGTGGCGGGGGAGGAGCAGGCAGGCAGAGTCCGGGCAGTGAGAAGAGGAAAGAGGACCCGAGGAGAGCCCAAGTGCCGCCCACCAGGGAGAGCCGGGTGAAGGTGCTGAGGAAACCCGCCACCACGGCGGTGGCTTTGCCCCCTCCTCCCCCAACCCCGAGGCCCACAACCCTTCCTCCGCTTCCAGCCACAACAGGGACTAGGGCTACGGCTCGGGTGGTAACCATAGCCACAAGACCTACCACCACCACTGCCTTTCCAACCACTCCGAGGCCCTGGACCCCCTCGGCCTCCCACAGGCCCACTGCAACCACTGATGTGACCACTGCCAGGGGGCCCTCAGTCTCAGAGAATCTCTACCCTCCAGCCCGGAAGGAGCAGCACAGGGAGAGGCTGCAGGCCACCAGACGGCCAGGCAAGACCACCAGCTTTGAGAGCTTCACAGCCGCCCCTCCCACCACCATCTCAGAGCCCAGCACCAGGGCTGCTGCCCCAGGCCGTTTCCGGGACAACCGCACGGACAGGCGGGAACACGGCCACCAGGACCCAAATGTAGTGCCAGGTCCTCACAAGCCAGCAAAGGAGAAACCTCCCAAAAAGAAGGCCCAGGAGAAAATTCTCAGCAATGAGTACGAGGATAAGTATGACCTCAGCAGGCCTACCGCCTCCCAGCTAGAGGAGGAGCTGCAGGTGGGGAATATTTCTCCCCCCAAAACCAAGGAGTCTAAAAAGCACGAAAGGCTTGAGAAACCAGAGAAGGAGAAGAAAAAAAAAGTGAAGAATGAGAAACCAGACAAGTTACTCAAGAGTGAAAAACAAATGAAGAAGGCTGAGAAAAAGAGCAAGCAGGAGAAGGAGAAGAGCAAGAAAAAGAAAGCAGGTAAAACGGAGCAGGATGGCTATCAGAAACCCGCCGGCAGACATTCCACCCAGAGTCCCAGGAAGGCGGTGGCCGACCTGCTGGGGTCCTTTGAAGGCAAGCGCAGGCTCCTTGTAAGTAAACTTCTCCTTGGCGTTGTTCTGAGGCAGGACATGTTAATGTCTGTCTTGTTTGTGTAAAATCACACTACTAGATGCCAGGCTGTAGCTGAACCTACACCAAGTCAGGAAGATCAGGAAGTCTGGCAGGAAAGCGCAGCAGGCTAGTACTCCTTTAGATGATCTGTGAAGTGCTTTGCACAGATCTCATGGCCCTGAGGAGATGGGGTCAATGCCAGGGGGCCCTAGGCACAAGAGGGGGTGGGGCTGGGCTGGGGCTCTATAGTCATCTTCTTCCAGACCCAGAGGACCTCTCCACCATCTTTATCACTCTATTCTAAGGGTGAAAAAGAATGGAAGAGTTCCTAAAATGGAATACATTGTATCTAGTGACAGCATAGGAAAAGGGTTCTTGGCTGTGTGAACTTAGGAATCAGAAGAATGTGTATGGGAAAATGGCAGAGTTTCCCCTTCTCTAACTCTGTTTCAACATTGGAGGTCTCAAAGGGGAAAGGAGACCTGGGAGGGGAGGTGGGTATGACTGGGAGTAGGGAAGGGGCTTGCTGGACCCTCATGAATCCTCTTAAAACCCATTGGCTGAAATCTTCTCCACTTAAAGGTTGCCTCCCCCATCACTGCCAACTACCAATAAGAGCCAAGGGAATGGAGTGTGGGAAACTGAGTTAATTGCTCTGAATTTAGAGTCTAAATGTCAGTTTCTCCTGAGACTCTGTGAAATAAATGTGTGCATGCATCTGTGTGCAAAAAGAGACAAGCAGTCCCCAATTCCCCTTTGCCTGTGCAAGTCACAGATTCATCTCAGTAATCGTCTCTTTTGGCCATTACTTAACACCATCCAAAGAATCATAACAGAACCTAGGTCAACCGAATGAGGGCTAAGTGTCAGGGCAGCTTTATCCGTGACATGGGAACAGCTCTTTCTCCTGTCATGTTGCCCTTCCCTCTCTTTTGACACCCCTCCAAGATTTCTATGCCTGGCTTCTTCAGGCCATATTTTTACTCTGGGCTGTCAGGGAGGAAAGGGGTGTATTACAATTAACTTAAAGTAAAATATCAGTAAATTAATGTGGGGTGATAAGAGTTAGGAATGATTTTCTTGGGTACCTAGCTGAGAGAACCAACTCATGTCATGAGGACAGCACCCATCCCACCGAAGGTGCAAGGTGGCTCCATGCCGGGCATTCCCATACCAAAAGAGATAGGCACTCTCCTCACAAAGCATTTTTCAGAAGCTCTTTTAGTTATTCTAATCTGGCCTAAATTTAGATTGATGGTCTGGTCAGAGGGACTTTGGTACCCATTTATTTTTAGTAGTTTCAAAAAGCTTAAATGTGCATTTGAAATATTACTCAGAGCAAAGTTCTTTATGATGCTTATCATAGGTAGAGCACGTCTCATATTCTCATAGCTGTTTCCATCAATAGTGGATCTGAGTATTAGAACAAAACTCAGCTCTAGTTGATTCTAAGCGTATGTGTGTCTTGTTACATATTTTTTGTTCTTGCAACTTCTAACCAGAGACTTAAAGTAACTAAATGCAGGTTATCAGATGATAGGTTGTCTGTTAAAGTAGTTTAACAGCTGCTTGGATATTCCTGGAGTACTTAAACTTAAGTGGGAATGTTCCAAGTTAGAACCAAAAAAATCACGAATTTCAGAGTAGAGCTCTACTTGGCACCTGAAGATCTGTTATTGGGCCACGGGGCAAACTGCCTCTTTGGGGCATGGAAAAGCATTAGTGGTATATACCCCAGTTTTCTTCTCCACAATACCTGGGACTTTGGCCCACAAAAGCACATCACCCAACTCTGTCCATTTAGTTGACAGGGCAGGCAAAGTGTTCCTCATGGTCAGATTTCAACCAGAGAAAAAATAATCATGAGTAAAATGTCAGAATTGTAAAACTGTGCACCCATCTGGCAAATACTTCCACTGCCCCTAGTTTCTGAGTCAAAAAGAAAGGGGTTTTCATACTGTATTACTGATATTAGGTGTGCTTTCCATTTCTACCTCCTTTTCTTTACTCCCTTAGTCAGGGATCTGAAAGCCCAGCTGGATCTTTTCTGCTTTTAACAGTATCCCTGGTCATAAATTTCTAGCAAATGAAACTCAAACGACAGCTTCTGCTGATGTCATGTGAGGCAAAACAGAAACCAGCTGGAATCGCTCTTGGTGGCAGTTGGCTCTGGGCTAGTGAGAGAATCAGGTTTGTTGTTAGAAAGAAAATACCAACAGGAGGCATTTCAGTCTTTCAATCCTACACATGCCTAGCAGATGAGCCTATCAGAAATGTGTTTTCTGAAGAGGTAATGATGTTTAATGTAAGAATGGATTAGGAAAGATCTGATGAAATAAACATAATGCAAAAGGAAAAGATAGACACAAAAGGGTGTTTCATCAGATAGAGGAGACCAGTGGGGGAAAAGCATTGTTGGTGCCGTTTATCCCTTTTCTTTCCCACTCACTTTCCCCCATCAAAGTTGGCTGATGTTATTCAGGAAGCTTGGTGATTCACTTACTATTCATTAGGGCTTAGCACTCTCAAGCTTTTCTAGTATGGCTGAGAACGTTTAACTACAACTGCCCTCAACTAAACCCAGGGTTAAGCAGGTTTGCATTCCAAGAAATTATGCAGGCCTTTCAGCTCATCTTTCCAGCTTTTCAGTAAGCTGGTACCTAACTACAATTTATTGTAAAGCCCTAGAGGTTCACATTTATTTTTACCATTCTTTAAATGTGAACACATCACATAACTGCTACTTAACCAATTACTTAGAGAAAAACACTGGCAACAAAGGTATGGGTTGTGGTTGAGTATGTGGCATCCTCAAGTCCTTTCCAGGAGCTGCAAGTGGACCCAGGCCTATTATTAGGCCAGAGTTCAATCCTTCAAGTTCACCCCCACAGCCAGTTAATACAGAAAAAAGACACTCCTGCTTTGCTGAGACTGTGGGGTTTCATTCTTGCAACAATCCCACTTTAAAGATGAGAAAACAGAAGCTTAGAGAGGTGGAAAAATTACCCAGGATATATATCTTGTGTGTGGCCAACCCTGGATCAGAACTCAGGTCTGTTTTATTGGCAAGCTGGAGTTCTGTCTTCCCGTGGTTCGGAGCTACCTGTGGAGTATGCCATGATATGTTATGAAGCAAAGGGGAAACTGAGGAATTAATCCTGTTAGCTAATACATATAAACACCATAAAATTCATTTTCAACCTTAAGTTTCCAAATAAATGTTAGGGGTTAGCAACTATCAACATTTTGTGCTAAGCAAAAATGTGAAGTTTCTGCCTTCGTACCCAGATAGTTCTCTGCACCTCAGTTCTCTGGCTTTCCAGGCAGTCAGTCAAGAACAATAGATTGACTCCCAATTAACCTAATCCTCTAGACAGCATGGCGTTAGTTTGGGGTTGACTATTTTGAGAATAGGTAAGCTTTTTATCACTGAAACATTGAACTGTGGGGAATATAGCTGACACGCCATCATTTTGTGCTTTGAGATCTACTTATTTGTCAGTTAATAAGGGGACTTAACTGCTGAATTGCATAATACAAGTGCAAATTTAAGCATTTTTTGGCAAGTGAATGCCCTGTAATTGAAGTGGGTTAATAATTTCAACTTTACTTTAGAAATCTAGATATTGGGACAAAAGTCTACTTATTCGGTTTCATTTTAGAAAACAATTTAAAGTTCTGCTTTACTAAGATAGACTGCTAGTCTGAAAGTTATTGTTTAGAATCTTGTACAACTCTAGTCTTTTGAGCCTAACACAGTTTGTAGAATAATCTGAGATTTAAAGTATCTTCCCCCAGCCTCTTCCCATTCTTGACTCCCATTACTTATGAAATAGCCTTCCTTAGCCTCTGAGGCTCATTGAGCCAACACACTAGTTGGAACAGAAACATAAAAAAGAACCACAACACCATTTCAGATTCATGATACATCCTCTGATTTATTGACAGCAAACTGGTAAGAGGCCAAGTGACAGACAATAATATTTACTGAGGAGTTCTAGGATGCTCTTCTTAGGAAGAGGGGTCTGGAAATTGTTTCAGTTTTAACCACTGTTTGAGATATTGCCAAACTAGAAAGCAAATGGGATAAAGATGCCAAAACATAGTGAAGGAGTCCCTGAAATGGTGCTCAGATGGTCCGCCACCTCTGTGGTTTCTTATGCCAACTCAGGGGGAGCAGACTAAATGTATGGGAAAGTATCTTTACAAACTGATTTGTGTGCCCCTGTATATAGACTTTCACTACCAGAGAGCGCCTTTGTTCCTGAGTCCCTCTGCTACCTCTGGCTGGAGTGATCTGTGTAACCAGAGGAACCTGGGCCAGCATTTGTGGCCCAGTAATAAGGGCTGGGGCTTCAGTGCCTTGAGGAATTTATACTCTGTTTGGGAACTGTGACATTTAAGACAGTAAATGAAGGAAAAACTTGAATTCCAAGTGAGTAATGCCGATAATAAGAACAGTAAATCAAAGGAGAAGGTCACACCATTGTCACCTGTTAAAGGCTTTAAAAAAGATGATGCATTGAAAGAAAGACTCAGATTCAGAGAAGGGGGCCATCCGAGGCGGGACGAGTGACTTGGGCAAAGACAGAGGAAGGGATGTGGGTGAACTGCTCAGAGACAGCAGTCCTGTATGTGGTCAAGGGACACAGCCTAGACAGATACATTGATTTTTGCTCAAATTCTCCCAGCTATGTGAGATTGGCAGGGAGGTTGTTCCATTGTAATGATAACAAAACTGAAGAGTAAGGGGCCTTGTTAAAACTACAACTAGCCAAGCATTGAACTAGGACTAAAATGCTAGCCCCAGATTTTGGCTCTGATTCCCCTTTTTCTATGCCTCTCTGCCCCAAATTCCCTTCATTTCCTAATTTAGACTGCTCCTGCTATGGGAGGTGAAGAGGAAGAAATAGGAGGACTTTCCTGGGGCCAGACCATGCAGGCCAGAAACTAAAAAATGAGTCACACAAAATGAATCTCACCTCACTGGTGGGTAAAAGCCCTGAGGTGAAAATCAACATCAGAGGTTTTTATTTATGTAAGCAAGGTTCCCACTGGTATCTGTGGCCTCATGCCACTATGTGTAGAGCTATGGGAGAACTACCAGGCAGGGAGGCTAAGGTTCTGTTTGATTACATATTATCTCAAATTCTTAATTATACACAAGAGGGAAATGACTAGAGGGGGCTTTGAGGACTCTTAAAATTCTGTCATATTATGGTCTGTCCTTGGATTGTAAAGGTCTGTGGTAAAGTACAAGATGAATGAAATTGAGTCTGTGTATGAATTTGGCCAGCTGTACCCTACAAACTCCTCTAAATATATTTATGTATGAACTTAGTCTTAATTTAAAGTAGGGAGTCCAAAATCATTAATAGTACATCTCTTTCTTTCATCTTTGTTTTTTACTGTTTTGTGTTTTTACTTGAATGTTCATTTCATTTATGTCAGGAGAGTGTATTATGAGCAAAGAATAGTCAGAAAGACAGACCTGCAATATACCAACTTAAAACAAAACTCTAAGGTCTTGGCTGCCATCAAAACCTGAAGAAATATTTTCAGATGCCATAAAACCAATTAAAAACAAATAAATAAACCCAAAATACCACCACCATAGCTTTTTATAGCCTCCTTAAATCTTTTTTTAAGGGTAAGTGTGAATCAATGAATAAATTTGGGGGAGTTTTATTATATTTCCCTTAAGAAATTACATTTCTAAAACAAACATTTCCTACCCACTGTGTCCACTTGGCATATAAATGTGGAATCAAAAATAAACTAGAGCACATCTGTTTACAATAAATAACAATCAGAAAAAGTAAATAAATGCGAAAATTTTATCCCAGAAAACCTTTGTTAATCTTCCACTTAAAGGCTGTTGACCACATTTAATTTCCTTAATTGTGAAGGAGAGTATTTTGTCATTCATAGGAACTCATAGAAGGGAAAGCCTATAGGCAGTAATAAGCACATCTCTGATAGAGAAAAATAAATAGCCAAGACCAGATTTATTAACCATTTTGAATAAAATAGTTGGAGGAGGCCAACTTCCTCCCTGCAAAATACCAAGCTAACAGCCACAAACTTCAGAAATAGTTTATAAATTTAGGCAGATAAATAGAAAAGTGACTGGTAAATTTGAATGTGGTCAAATGCATGAAATTATTTACAGAAAAATAGGTTATAGAGGCTTGACTCAGAGCTTAATGATGAGTCAACAAATGGTGAATAGACAGAGTTCATTGCAAACATCAGTTTGGTGAATTATTCAGGATGAAAGATGTCAACAAAGACCTGGTCGTCATCGGAATAAAATTTCACATCCTCCCTCTGCAGCGTGAGCAGCACTATACCCACCCACTCATGGAGTGTAGTACACAGCTCTGTTTCAGCTCAAGAAAACCCAGTGAAATCAGAGAAGGCTCAGAAGAGGGCAACTAAAACAATGGAGGAAGCAGAGATTACTCTGACTAGAGTAGGTTAGATAAAAACATTGAGACATTCTTAGAGGGTTTGAGAGGATCACTAAACAATAGGGCTATCTTCATTTTGTCTCAGATAATTATGTATTCTCAGATGGCTGGTGAGTAAAATATTTCTTTCCATTGCTCTTGTCTTTTCCCAGAAGTCAGAGTTCACAAAGTGAGGATTAGATTCAGGGGCCCAAGTGAAAAATAACATGTCTGCCCAGGGTGACAGCTTGAGACTCTGTCTCAAAAAAATAAAGAAAACTAACAGGTCTGAACTGGAGAGAAGGCTAAACTAAAAGTACAAACCATCCTGTTGGAGGATTCCATATCAAATGACATCCACCACTGGCTCTGTGCAGGCCTAACGTGACAGGGAATGTTTTCGGTGTGGCAAAATATGGGCCAAAAAGCGACCATAAAAACTTTCTGCAAGGTTGCTTAATAAAAATTCTAAATCATAGAATGTTTCATAGCACCCAGGGTCTGGCTATGAAACTCTCAGCCCTGTGCAATGTGAACAATAGTAGTAACTAGTGTCTAATTAGCTAATGAGGATAATGAAGATCAAAATGGGGGGAGAGATAATATGTATTGAAGAATTACTGCATGCCAAGTATTCACATAAGGTTCACAACAGCCTTGCAAAATAAGTATTCCTGTGCAGAGTTCACAAATGAGAAAACCAGAGACACATGGAGACTGGTAATGAAGGTAAATAATGAAAGTGAATAGAAAACTCTAAGCTTCCTGGAGCCATTGAAAGAAAAAAGAGGCCTTTCCAAATAGCCTTTTTTGGCCCCAATTATGCCAACCATTCTACAGAATAGTGTGTAGTGTGGGTGTGAGTCACTACTAGTCTACTATTCCAAGTCATCACTTTGGGTTTTGCCTCAATCTGAAACTATCACTATAAATTATTTGTTTTTGCCCACTTCTAGCTGATCACTGCTCCCAAGGCTGAAAACAACATGTATGTGCAGCAGCGTGATGAATATCTGGAAAGTTTCTGCAAGATGGCCACCAGGAGAATCTCCGTGATCACTATCTTCGGCCCTGTCAACAACGGCACCATGAAAATCGACCATTTTCAGCTAGGTTCTCTTAAACTTTTTAATTATATTATTGTTTTTCTCATATATAAGGTGAAACAGACTTTATGGGAGAGATGCGGCAAGGGCATAAAAAGGAAAATACAAGTGTCCAGAGGACACTGTGTTATGGTGACACAGATCAGTTTGCCTACTTATTTACGCAGCCTTTCTAGGGTGGTTCTGGGTTTGAGTTTTCTGCCCTTTTAAAGGGAAAATAAGCAAGTACTCTATTGTCTGAAAGTCAGTAAGACAGAGGAAACTGAGAAAAGTAATACAGTATGGGGGAGGATCAGAGAGGTATTCAGCCATGTTCTTCTGGATCTTGAGTCTTCCTGCCTGTGAGCAATACCATCTGATCTTCCTGCAGATTTTATGCTGCAGGTGACTCATCACAGCTGGGGCCTGCCAAACTCCTGGAAGTACTTGACTCTGGCAAGCCTGAGGAGGGAATTAACCAGAGCTGAGAGAAGCTGTTATGCTAAATGAAAAGTCACTGAAAATATGGACTGAATTGCACCCAAGTTCTTTTGGAGAGCTGAAGAATTTGGCTGAATTTAGAGTTTTCACAATTTTACATATTAATGATGTATGTGAGCCTCAGGAGGCATACAGCTCAGTGTTGGGCAGCTCAGGTCTAACTCATTGCCATTCTCATGGGAATGTGGCAAGACTTACTATAATTAGTTAAGCTGTATAGTCAGAAGCCCCAAGTCTGACCCACCCAGTTTCTTTTATAATTACTACATCTCTTGGACTTTATTTTTTTAAAAAACCCTTTTTTCTTATATGTGTTTTCTACTGTTTTACTGTTGCTGTTCTTGTTTTGATCATAATGAAAATTCTTAGAATAACCTTTGTATTCCACTCTTTGCATAGGCTGAATAGTTTATATAAAATATATTTAATCTGAAAGCATCTGGCAGAATATAAAATGTACTTTCCCTGTTAGTTAACATTTAAATTCAATATGTCTAACACATTTTCTCACAGATTTTCCTGGCATATGATCTTTATGTAACTGAACATATATTAGTCATAATTATGTCATAATAATGTCAATTTGATCTGAATATGTTTTAGATTTCTAAATCACATTTTTTGGTGTACATACACTTGACAAGAAGGTCATCCCTCTTAGTAAGTTAAGTGCATAATACGGTATTGTTAACTATAGGTACAATGTACATCAGATCCCCAGAACATATTCAGGGGTAAAATGTCAGTTATGTATTCTCTACGTTAATTATCTCGCCTTTTCCTAAGATGGTTACAAAGGAAAAATAAATAGCATCTTTTCCAATGTACCATCATAAATTACTATGCATCAGTGATTGGTTTGTGGACATTTTTCCTGTGCTTTGTGTATGTCTGGGGGGAGAAAATTATTATTGATGTTGCAATTTTGGTCAGTGACAAAATAGAAATGTCCTTGACCAAAATTACAACATCGATAATAATCACACAAACAAAAGACAAATCAAGAAAGTCTGAAGGCAGATCCAGACTCACAATTTATTTGTTGTATGAGCTTGGGCAAATTATCTCCTAAGCGTTAGCTTAGAAGAGAATCGATTCTGTTTTATAGGCTGGGATGATGATTAAATATGATAATGTATACAAAACCTGTCAGGTAATAGGCATTATTATTGTGATCATTGTCATCCCCACCATCTGATCTGGCAGGCATTAGGGGGTCAGTGAGCTGTCCTACTTGTTACCAGAGCACATATAATTGCAAAATACTTACAATGGCTTTCTGCTAATTATAGAATGTTGACATGGGAACCCTGACAACTACTTTTTCAGGTCAGGCTGCCTTACTGCTCCTGGTGATAAAACTGAAGCCTAAGATTAGACTACTACTGCAAAGCTACAGATGTATTGGTTAACTGGGATTCAGCCTTTGTTTCCTAGATTTTCAAATAGTAGCATGAGGCCAGTGAGCTTAATTATACTCCAGATGTCTAGAGAGGAAGTAGAGAGACTGGTGCTGGCTGGTGATGAAAGCCCTTCTCAGCCAGGTGTTCCTGGTGTCATATGTGTTACCCACCAACTCTTCCACAAAGTGTTCTCATTCCTCATTTCAGAATTTGGAAAAATCATTGTACCTCCCACCTCAACCTCTATAGGTCTTATTATGAGCAGCTGGTACTCTCTTGGCAAATTTTTAGCACAATCCTGCTGTTTTCTAGACATCTGGATTGAATACGAACTGTAGAGGAGTTGAGCTTTTCTTTTCTGTCTTAATGGAAGTCAAGTATTATGACTTGAGTATTTACCTCACTGAAGGCAGCCTGAACTTTATGGGAAGACTTTTATTTTGTTTTTTGTCTTACTCCTGGAAGGCCTTTTTCTCCTTGTGTCATGTCCCAGGTTACCCTTATGGGGAAAGCTAGCACTTTCAGCCAAGACTGGGAGTCAGCCTTGGGAAAATAAGAATTGGCATGAGCTCTGGTCTCAGTGAACCAAACCCCAGCCTTGACTGACTTTCAGCTGGAAATCTATCAGATGGCCTCACTTTTCCTTAAAAATAAATCAAGCACTCTTTACTATTCCAGGCTTTTATTGGGCCTTGAAAGTAGAGGCCCACATCCAGCTACAGTGTGGGCTGTACTCACCAGTTCATCCCTCTCGCTAAATGTATTTGGACATCAGTGATGGACTTACCAAGACAGAGAAAACTTACCTTAACATTTCAGGCTTCCGTCCAAAGAAAGTTATTTATGCTTAAGTAAGTTCCAGTGCCCCCTGGTTTTGACAAGACAGAGTATATTATACATGAAGTTTAAGATGACCTAACATGGTGGTGCCCGTAGCTCAGTGGATAGGGCGTTGACCACATACACCAGGGCTAGCAGGTTCGAACCCAGCTGGGGCCAGCTACAACAACATTGGCAACTGCAACAACAACAACAACAACAACAAAATAGCTGGGCATTGTAGTGGTTGCCTGTAGTTCCAGCTACTTGGGAGGCTGAGGCAAGAGAATTGCTTAAGTCCAAGAGTTTGAGGTGATGCCACGGCACTCTACCCAGGGCAACAGCTTGAGACTCTATCTCAAAATAATAATAATAATAAATAAATAAATAAATACAATTAAATGACCTAACACATAAAGGCATTCTTTATTGTTAATGATGTTTAAAATGCCAGGCTACAGTAGAAATATTGGGGATATATGTTAAGTGAGCAAATTATAGACAAAGTTTATCAGATAGGAGGAAGATGCTGGCTAATGGCACTTTACTGCGGCATGCGGAGAGGGGAGAAACACACAGCAAGCATGTTTCTTAGCAAAATATCGAGATGAAAAATATGTTGACACACTATTTTATCACCAAGCTTTAAGGGCCAGAACATACAGGATATTTTATAGGCCAAATGAAGTTCTTCTGTAGCTACTTTTGAAGGAAGGAGAGTATGAGAATAATCAATAATAAGAGAAGTGAAAAAGTTGAAGGATGTGAACTATGACAAGGAGAATGTGTCCATCCACTCCCTTACTTCACTGAATAAGGACTTCATAGATGAATTTTTAAAATAATATCTATAAATGAGAATAATACAATACATATCATTCCTCAGATACTCTGCCTTTGATCCTATTGAAGACAGTCATTCTTTATAGATAAGATTCACAATTATCAGGATTCACCTATCGAGTACAATGTAGGGGCATATGGCACCCTTCTTGGGAGAAGGACTCAGCTACAACTCAGACTGTGGACTGTACCTTACAAATATAAATAATGTAACCTAATTGTTTGTACCCTCATATTAACCCATTAAAAAAAATCCCCCAATTCTGCTTTCCTTCAAGGGAATTCTGGAAAATCAATCCTTCGCCCCCAACCCTTTTTCATCAGTGGTGACAGAGCCTGGCAGCTGCCTTCTCTATAGTCTGTCACCCTGAGCTGGGAGTATAGGCTAGATGGGTTGTTAGATTTCCACACACTGGCCAGGTGTCCCTCCTTGTTTATTCTGTCTTTGCTTATCAACCTCAAGTGCCCTGAAGGCTTGGGAGCCTGTCTCCCAACTTGCTGAGTCATCTTAGTCCACTGCCCTTGTTACTTCCAAGGTCAAGCATATTAGTGCCTGAGGGTCCAAGGATGAAAAGTCCCTAGTAAGTCAAATGTACAAAATAAGTGTTTGAGGAATACAGTGGAAGGGTTAGTTCTTCCAGTGGCAGTCATCAGACAAAGGATTGATTGTAAGTATCAGAGAATCTTGAAAAGTGGGTTGATTTAAAGGAGGGGCATTGAAAAATGAGTACCTTTTTCTGATAAGTGACGGCTCTATCAAGGTTTCTTGTGTTTTTATGTAATTTTTCAAAGAAATGATACATTTTCTGGATTCTAAAAAGGTACACACAGAGAAGTCTTATATTTCTCCTGACCCCTTTATTCTGATACTCCCTGCACTCATAGATAATCATTTTTATAATTCCTTGTTTATACATTTAGTGCTTATTTATGCAAATACAAATAAATATAAGGACCCATTTTTCCCTGCTTTTATACAAAATATGTATATGTAAATATATATGTATTCTGTTTTATACCTTGCCTTTTTCACTTAAATTATATCCTGGATATCTTTTAGACACTTATATTATTTTTAATATTTTGTTATTATGTATTATATATATTTTATATATATACACTCCACATACATAGAGTAATAAATGTACAAGTTTATTACTTGTGAGATTGTTAGTATGTCTTTATAATAAAGTCTAAGAAGTAGGATTTGTGACCAAACAAAAAATGTATATAATTTTGTTGGATACAGCCAGATTTCTCTCTATACAAGTTGTATCATTTTGCGATTCCACCAGTGAGGTTTAAGATTATCTATTTCTCCAAACCTCTCCTATTTGAGTGTATGATCAAACTTTTGAATATTTTTACCAATGTGATATGTAAAAATAGTGTCAGTGTGGGGTAGTGTTCATTTGCATGCCTCATCATATGAGTATGATTGAAAAACTTTTTATATTTAAGGAGCATTTGTATTTCATTTTTTGTTTTTTACCCATTTTTCTAATTGATGGTTGGTCTTTTTTATCTTCATACATAAACATTTTATATAAATTAGAAAAAAAACTCAGACTCCGAGTTCCCTTCCCACTCCAAGACAATGGCTCATTACTTTAGGAATAGGGTTCAAGAAGCTATATTTTTAAAATGTTGTTCAGGTGATTCTGATTTGCAATTATGTTTGATTTATAGTAGAAGGTTGATATACAATAGGATGATGGAAAGAGAGGGCTAGAAATGTAGTTTGGCACCTGATTTTAGATTTCAAATATGAGAACAAGGATTCAAATTTTATTTGGTAACTAAAGATTTCTGAATATATATTTCAAATAAATTTTAAATAGCTTTTCAGGTTTGGTGGAGTCAGTCTATAGGGCAGAATATCACCTGGTTCACTGACAGGACAAGTTGGTCTTTCTAAAGAAGAAATGAAAATAGTAACTTTGTGATCAGGAATGGCCACTTATCCATTCAATCCAGTCGCTCATCCTATTGTGAGCTAGTATGTAGGAAGATGACTTACTCATAGAGTGAAAGAGGAATAAGCAGATAAACTGTAACATCATTTAAATTTATATATTTCCAATCAAAAGGAAGTATGTCCCAAGCTAGAGGCCAAGGGAATCCTAATCAACATAATCTACCATAGACTGCTCAGCAGTCCTGAAAATATTCTTTTTTTTTTTGAGATGGAGACTCAAGCTATCCCCCTGGGGTAGAGTGCCATGGCATCACAGCTCACAGCAACCTCCAACTCCTGGGCTCAAGCGAGTCTCCTGTCTCAGCCTCCCAAGTAGCTGGGACTACAGGCGCCCGCCACAACGCCCGGCCATTTTTTGGTTGCAGCCTCTGTTGTTTGGCGGGCCCGGGCTGGGGATTCGAACCCGCCAGCTTAGGTGTACGTGGCTGGCGCCTTAGCCGCTTGAGCCACAGGCGCCTAGCTGACAAAGTAACTTGTCTCCTTTTAAATTCTCATTAGCTTTGGAATACCTAGGTGCTCAAGTTCCTCCAGATGTGGCAAGATGCACTCCTGGCCTCTCAGACCATTTGGGAGGTATCTTTTTGTTGAAACCTACAGGTTTATATTAAAGACCTTGAAAAGTTATAAGAGGCTCGGAAAAGTCGTATCACCGTCATGCAACCTTTTGTTTATTAAGCTAATGTAATTAATGCCAAGAGAATGTCTGGTACTGTGTGAGAAATCCCAGAGAAATTAAGAGAAATTCAAACCATTTAGGCAAAAAAGGAAATGCCTGAGGCCCCTTGGAGTATAGCAGAGTGTGAATGAGTAGCTATATGAAGTTGGCACAAAATGCTGGATCAGAGGAGAAAAAGTGGGTGAATTGCACTTGGTCTCAGTTAATGGGATAGATGCATAATGCTGAAATTCACTCCTCCAGCTTTTTTTCTCAAGACTTTTATCTTTTTGAAAACTGATTTAAAACTGTTTTTTTGTTGTTGTTTTTTTTGAGACAGAGCCTCAAGCTGTCGCCCTGGGTAGAGTGCTGTGCTGTCACAGCTCACAGCAACCTCCAACTCCTGGGCTTAAGCAATTCTCTTGCCTCAGCCTCCCAAGTAGATGGGACTACAGGCACCCGCCACAACACCCAGCTATTTTTTTTGTTGTTTGGCGAGCCCATACTGTATTTAAACCTGCCAACTCAGGTGTATGTGGCTGGCGCCTTAGCTGCTTGAGCCACAGGCTCCGAGCCTAAAACTGTTTTAAATCATACTAAAAATAGTAATTCGACCCACTGTGGACTACTGCCCGTGAAGTCTTGAACACTCAATTCCAAACCCTTGAACAGTTTCATATCCTCTCTCTAAGATTAGTCTGATAATTCTTGCATCAGATGTCATTAATGTTTTAAAACATTTACTAGGCACCTGTGATAAGAGCTGTCCATAAACATAAGATACAAAGTTCTCAGACTTTGTGAAATGCAAGCAGCAATGATGAGCAAATAAATGAGAGAAACAGTAAGTCTAAACAAATATCAATGTGAAAAGAGGAAAAAAGCAAAAACCCTGAAACTAAAATTCAAGGACTGTACTACTACGGTTGCTGCTAGCCACATGTGGCTATTGAACACTTGAAATATGACTCGTCTGAATTAAAAAGTCTGCATGATTGTGCAACAGTTTGAGTGTACTATTAAGTAGAAAGGGTTAAGATGTTAAATTTTATGCAACTATGAAATACACACAGGATTTGAAGACTTAGTATGAAAAAATACATGTATAATAATCGTTTTCTTTCTTTCTTTTTTTTTTTGAGACAGAGTCTTACTTTGTCACCCTGGGTACTGTACCATGGGGTCATAGCTCACAGCAACCTCAAACACTGGGGCTTAGGTGGTCCTCTTGCCTTAGCCGCCCAAGGAGCTGGGACTACAGGCGCTCACCACAACGCCTGACTATTTTTTCTTGTAGTTGTCATTGTTGTTTAGCAGGTCTGGGCAGAGTTCAAACCCTCCAGCCCCCAGGTATGCAGCCTGTGCCCTAACCACTGACCCACAGGTGCCAAGCCTCATTGTTTATGTTTTTGGGGACAGGAATAACACAGAAGTGATGCTGTGCTCTTCTTGGCACATCCTATCAGGAGCCACATGATGTCTATTTGTCCCATGACTAACCAAGTTAACTTTTAGCAGTTGGTTAAGATGGGGCCTGTCAAGTTTCTCCACTGTGAAGTTAATTAGTAAGTGTTGTATTTATTTTGTGTGTGTGTTGTACTTATTAATAATAAAAATTTTGAGATATATAACCATCCTGTTCCTCATTAGACTTTCACCCACCAGTTTTAGAATCTATTGGTGAGTCTTACCTAAGGATTTCCAAATCATGATGTTCTAATTCTATCATCCAGCATTTATTACTTGGAATTCTACTATAGTGTAGAACTTTCCCTTCTTATTTATTTATTAATGTTAGTATCACCTCATGTTACTCCATGAACTCCAATTCATATTACTCCATGAATTAAAATCTATTGCTATATTATTTATTTTGATTTGCAGACTATCTCAGACTTGACCAATGGTAGCTCTCTCTTTTTTTTATTTTTTATTTTTTTGAGAGAGTCTCATTATGTCACCCTCAGTAGAGTGCTATGGCATCACAGCTAACAGTAACCTCAAACTCTTAGGCTTAACTACAGGCACCCACCACAACGCCCATCTATTTTTTGTTGTTGTTGTCATTGTCATTGTTGATAGCAGGCCCAGGCCAGGTTCAAACCAGCCAGCCCCGGTGCATGTGGCCAGCGCCCTGACCACTGAGCTGTGGGCGCTGAGCCTCCTCTCTTTCATTGTGATAGTATATACATAACATAAAAATTGTTGGGCAGGCGGTTTCTATTATGGTAGTTCGTAGGACACTGGTGCTGGGTGCTGCGTGCTGCCTGCAGCTGCGCCGCTCTCCGGTAAAGGCGCGCAGTTAGTGGCCGCGACCTTTTGGCTGGGATGATCCGCGCACCCGGTAGAGGCGGGGGAGCTGAGCCAGAGCCATGGCCAGTACAGTGGTAGCATTTGAACTAACCATTGATTGCTGCTGCTGGATTTCCAGGTCGTTAACATTTTGCAAGCCATGAAGCATATGGAGCCTCAAGTAAAACAAGTTTTTCAGAGTCTGCCCAAATCCCCCTTTAGTGGATTACAGAGGTGGGTTTGAACCCAAAATGACAAAACAGGAAGCAGCATTAATACTAGGTGTAAGCCCTACTGCCAATAAGGGGAAAATAAGAGAGGATCATCGAAGAATTATGCTTTTAAATCACCCAAAGGAGGATCTCTTTCTACAGCAGCCAAAATCAATGAAGCTAAAGATTTACTAGAAGGTCAAGCTAAAAAAATGAAGTAAACTTAACAATAAATTTTGAGTTCATATTAGTTTATGTATATGAGTGCCAACTTTTTATAATAAAATGCCTCAGAGGTTCAAAAAAAAAAAACCAAAAACTTGAACCTGTGGCTCAGTGAGTAGGGTGCCAGCCTTATATACTGAGGGTGGTGAGTTCAAACCCAGCCCCAGCCAAACAACAAAAAATAGGCAACAAAAAATAGCCAGGTGTTATGGCGGGGACCTGTAACCCCAGCTACTTGGGAAGCTGAGGCAAGAGAATCGCCTAAGCCCAAGAGCTGGAGGTTGCTGTGAGCTGTATCACTATAGCACTCATGAGTGAGACTCTGTCTAAAAAATAAAAAATAACTTGTCATTTTTATCATTTTTAGGTGTAAAATTCAGTAGATTAATTCATTCATTACATTCACATTGTTCTGCAATCATCACTGCTATCCACCTTTAAAATATTTTTGTCATCCCAAACAGAAACTCTATACTCATTAAACAAAACCCCCCCAATTTCCCTTTACCCCAGCCTTAGTAATTCTTTTTTTTTTTTTTTCAGCCTTAGTAATTCTGTTCTACCTTTTGTCTCTGTGAATTGATGGCTACCACACCTGGCCATCCCCTTTCACATTTTTATTTTAACTTCTAAAATTATCATCATGGCTAGGCTTGGTGGCTCATGCCTGTAATCCTAGCACTTTGGGAAGCCAAGGCAGGAGAATCACTTGAAGCCAGGAGTTCAAGACCAATTTGGGGAACAGAATGAGATGCAGTAAAAAATGTAAAATTAGCCAGTCCCAGCTACTTGGGAGGCTGAGGCAGGGAGATCACTTTAGCCTGGGAGTCCAGGTTGCAGTGAGCTATGATGACACCATCACACTTCAGCTTGGTGACAAAGCAAGACCCTGTCTCAGAAAAAGAAAAAAATGTGTAAGAGGTGTTAAATAAAAAATGATTTAATGACACATATTAAAGCATGGTAAGGAAGACTTTATTCAGGACTGTGAAAATAGGCATAGGGACCCGGCAATGAGATTTTGCAATATAGGAGAGAGAGTGGGCTCTACTCCAAATGCAGCATGGGTAAGTGGGACTTTGTAACAGCCAAGCAGCATGTGTGGGTGTCATTGGATGGAAAATTACTAAAAGGAAACAGCAGGAGTAAGGGGGATTCTGGTTAAACTGACCTAACAGGATTCTTGCTGAAGACAGGACAGAGTGATCAAACATCACCTGAGGGATGTTGGAGTATAAGGAACCTGATCAGATATGGACAGTGAAGGTTGCTGCTAAACTGACTTAGCAGGGTTCCTTGCTGAGACTAGATTTGATAAGGAAGTATACAGATGTGCCTAGGAGAAAATTTAGAGGCCTGATCTGGCCAAGCAAAGTTTGTCAAGGATATATGTGGCTTTACTAAATTATTTTAGGGACTATATGAACAAAAAACATTTTAAGACCACTGTAATAGATGAATAGAACTAAAACATCAGAATAGAGAGAGAGAAAGAGAATGCAGAAGAGTGAGAAGGTGAGAGGAATAGACAGAGAACAACAAAAAATTCTTCCAGAAAAATATTTGGAGAAAACACAAGAAACATAATAAATAGGAAATATGAAGGGTGGCACCTGTGGCTCAAAGGAGTAGGGCACTGGCCCCATATGCTGGAGGTGGGGGGTTCAAACCCAGCCCTGGCCAAAAACTGCAAAAAAAAGGAAATATGAAATAACATGGTAAGAATAAGTCCAAACATAAATAACTAAAAGTAAATATGAATGGATTGTATTCTCTTCTTAGAAAAGACTGAGAGAAAAAAACATCCAGCTATATACTGTTTATAAAGAGATACACACACACACACAAAGAAAAACAGTATAACAATGGAAAATGGCTTGCCAAGCAAGTATTTACAAAGCATAAGTAGGGCCAGGCAAGGTGGTTCACCATGTAATCCCAGCACTTCAGGAGACCAAGGCAGGAGGATTGCCTTGAGGCTAAGTGTTTGAGACCAGTATGAACAACAGGGAGACCTGGCCTCGTTCACAGCAAACTCAAACTTCTGGCTCAAACAATTCTCCTGCTTCAGCCTTGAATAGCCGGAACCACAGGTGCCTTCTACAAGTCCTGACTAATTTTTTCTATTTTTAGTAGAGATGGGGGAACTCCTGACCTCAAGCAAATCTTCCAACTTGGCCCCTCAAAAGTGCTAGGATTATAGGTGTGAGCCACTGTGCCCAGCCTGTAGGAATATTAATATCAAACGAAACAGAGTTTAAGGTAAAGTCATTCAAAAGGACCCAAAAAATGGTGTTTCATGTTAATTAAAGGAACAAGTTAACAACACACATCTTTATGAAAATAGTAGCATAATTTTGAAATGCACAAAAGACTAATAATAAAGGGTGAAAATGACCGATTCACAAGTACAATGGAAGATGAATATGCCTCTCTCAGCGCCAATAGAGGGAGTAGACAGAAAAAATTTGGATAGCACAATTAACAAGCTTCTTTTTTTTTAGAGACAGAGTCTTACTTTGTTGCCCTTGGTAGAGTGCCATGGCGTCACAGCTCACAGCAACCTCCAACTCCTGAGCTTAGGCGATTCTCTTACCTTAGCCTCCTGAGTAGCCAGAACTATAGGTACCCGCCACAATGCCTGGCTATTTTTTTTGTTGCATTTTGGCGGGGGCCGGGTTTGAACCTGCCACCCTCGGCATATGGGGGCTGGCGCCCTACCCACTGAGCCACAGGTGCTGCCCTCATTTTTTCTTTTATGTTTAAATTTTTTAGAAACTGCTAGCTTTCCAATGTGGTTATACCAGTTTACATTCCCACCAGCACCATTCTGATTTCACATATCGCTCTTCTAGACTATCATTTAATTCTTCTTTTTTTTTTAATCTCAGATTAATGTGAGGGTACAAACAACCCAGTCACAATATTTGAATTTGGTAGGTAGAGTCCTTCTTGTAGTTGTGTTCTGCACCCAAAAAGTGTGCCACACACTTGTACCTTGTGCCCATTAAGTAGGAGCACCCCAACCCTCTCTCCTCTCTTCTTCCCCCTCCTTCCCCCTCCTCCAACTTGAATTGAAATGAGTTTTTCTCCTCTGTGGGCATGAATTAGATTGGCTTCATAGTAGTTAACTCTTTTCATCATTGCTTACTATTTCATTTATTTATGTTTTATGTTTTTTCCAATTTAATTTCAACAAGCTCATTAGAAACAGAAGCCATGTTTACACTTCCTTTGCTCTTCTGTTTTTTACTATTTTTTAAATATATTTCTCCTCAGTAAATGTTTTTTGAGTGACTATTGAACAGTTAAGATTACCTGCAATATGCTTTAAATAATAGTACAGCTTTTAAACTGCCCTAGAAGATTGTTGTATAATACCATTCTCTTGAAATTAGAATTCAACTTTAGGTTAACCTATCTCAGGCTCATTATAGAAGCCTGGAATGTTCCGGTTTTAAAGCACTAAGATAAAATTTCTAGTTAACTACTCACCATCTCTTCTATTTTTCTTCCTTTTTAAAAGAAATCAATTTTGCTCAAGGTGCCCACTTGAAAATACTCAGCTTTCACATTCCCCAGAAGCTATGAATAGCTCTGTACTGCAGTTCATACCAATGAATAAGTGAAAGATCTAGGCATGGAGGATTCCAGAAGAGTTTGTTAAATGGAGAAGACTTGGGGTGGTGCCTGTGGCTCAAAGAGTAGGGTGCCAGCCCCATATACCAGAGGTGGTGGGTTCAAACCCAGCCCCAGCCAAAAACTCCAAAAAAAAAAAAAAAAAAAGGAGAATACTTGACTCGGAGACTTTCACCTTTTGCCTGTTGTCCTTTTCCACCTTTCTCCCATCTTCATGCTTGGAATGCTGACAAAAATTTCAAAGACGGCTTGGCGCCTGTAGCTCAACCGGCTAAGGCGCCAGCCCGGGCCGCCAAACAATGATGGCTGCAACCAAAAAATGGCCAGGCGTTGTGGCGGGCGCCTGTGGTCCCAGCTACTTGGGAGGCAGAGGCAGGAAGACTCGCTTGAGCTCAGGAGTTGGAGGTTGCTGTGAGCTGTGATGCCATGGCACTCTACCCAGGGGGATAGCTTGAGGCTCTGTCTCAAAAAAAAAAAAAAATTTTCAAAGACTGAGAAGGTTCAGCAGCCATCTTCCAGGCATGAGGAAGGAAGTCATATGCCAAGAATGTCAGAGGGGAAAGAGAGAAGGGATCTGGGTTCTGGATGGCATCATGGTGTGGCCATCTTCTAGCCCTAGACTGATGTCAAGTTGTGTGAGAACTATAGATACTACGGGAGCTGGGTTCTTGTTACGTGTCATTAAACACTGTGCTCTCCTTCACTGGTGCTGTTACCTGCCATGTTGCCCTAAGTCAGATTTGCCAAATATTGTCTTTGTTGTTCTCATCAATAGGCTACTAGCATACTTACCTGGCAGGGGAGATACCATGATCATGAAGGTGGTTTTCCCAGGGCAAGACTTATCCATTGCACTCCAGATGTGCTGACTCCTGTGATTTCCCCAAATGTGGGAAACTCAACTGCATAATTTGTGATAGTGGGAGACTGTGTTCACTCTTTCTCCTCTTTTTTTTTTAATGTTTTTTTTTATTTATTTAATTTTTTCAGTTTTTGGCCAGGGCTGGGTTTGAACCCACCACCTCCGTCATATGGGGGCCAGTGCCCTACTCCTACAGGTGCCGCCCAACTCTTTCCCCTCTTAAAAAAAAAAAAAAAAAAAAAAAAAAAAATATATATATATATATATATATATATAGGCTACTAGCACTGCTGAGCAACAGTATGCTTGAGTAGGTGGGTCCCAGGATGTGATTTTTATCAGTGATACTTTCCTCTGATACCAGGAAAAAAGAGCAGTCATTTCTCATCAAAACCCTATTATAAGACCAGGGGCGTTGGCCCACACCTATAATCCTAGCACTCTGGGAGGTTGAGGTCAGAGGATTGCTTGAGCTCAGGGGTTCAAGACCAGCCTGAGCAAAGTGAGACCCCCATCTCTACTAAAAATAGAAAAATTAGCTGGGTGTTGTGGTGGGTTCCTGTAGTCCCAGCTACTCAGAAGACTAGGGCAGGAGGATTGCTTGAGTCCAGGAATTTGAGGTTACTGTGAGTTAGGCTGACGCCCTGGCACTCTAGCCTGGGCAACAGAGTGAGTCTCTGTCTCAAAAAGAAAAACCCCAAAACAAACAAAGAAACTATTTTGTGGATTGGGGTTCAAAGGGAAGAAATAACCAGCTTACGGCTGCAGATTACTTCTGTGGGTTGTCTGTCTATCCCTTGCTCCAGTCTTGCTGTTTTCCTGGAATGTACTTTTCCTCTTGCACTCTATTTCTCCTCTCTGCCTAAACCAGTTTCTCAACTTCAGTATTATTGATGATTGGGACTGGACTCTTCTTTGTGGTGGGAGGTGTCCTGTGTCTTGTAGACGTTTAGCAGGAATCCTGTTCTTTACCCACTAGCCAGTAGCACTTCCTCCAACCGTTGTGACAACCAAAATTGTCTTCTGACATTGCCCAATGTTCCCTGGACGCCAAAATCTCCTCCTTTGAGATTCTCTGCTCTAAAGTACAGTCAGCCAGGCGCCGTGGCTCACACTTATAATTCTAGAACTCTGGGAGGCCAAGGCAGGTGGATTGCCTTAGCTCACAGGTTCCAGACTAGCCTCAGCCAGAGTGAGATCCATCTCTAAAAAATAGCCGGGTGTGGGTGGCTCAAGGCCCCATATGCTGGAGGTGGTGGGTTCAAACAGCCCTGGCCAAAAAAAAAAATAGTGACAGGCAACTTGGGAGGCTGAGGCAAGAGAATCACTTGAGCCCAAGAGTTTGAGGTTGCTGTGAGCTATGATGCCATGTTACTCTACCAAGGGTGACAAAGTGAAATTCTGTCTCTAAATAAATAAATAAATAAAGTCTAGTCAGACATTACTCTAATATGCACCTGATGGTTCAATTCACCTGTCTGTATTTCCATATTAGACTGTAAGTTCCTTAAAGGCAGGAACTACATATGACTCATCTTTGTATCCCTCTGTTTATTGACTAAATAGATTTTTTTTCTTTTTTTTCGAGACAGAGTCACACGATATTACCCTCAGTAGAATGCCATGGCTTCACAGCTCATCGCAACCTCAAACTCTTGGGCTTAAGTGATTAACTTGTCTCCTCCCAAGTAGCTGGAACTACAGGCGTCCACCCCAACACCTGGCTATGTTTTGGTTGCCATTGTCATTGTTGTTTAGCTGCCAGGCCAGGTTTCAATCCACCAGCCTTGGTGTATGTGGCTGGCACCATAACCACTGTGCTATGGGTGCTGAACCAATAGAGATTTTTTTTTTGAGACAGGGTCTTGCTCTGTCACCCAGGCTAGTGTGCAGTGGCATGATCATAGTTCAATGCAACTTCAAACTCTTGGGCTCAAGAGATACTCCTGCTTCAGCCTCCCAAGTAGCTGGGACTACAAATGTGCACCACCACACCCAGCTGATTTTTCTATTCTTTGTAGAGGTAAGGTGTTGCTACATTGCCCAGGCTGGTCTCAAAGTCCTGGCCTCAAGTGATCCTTCCACCTTGGCCTCCCAAAGTGCTAGGATTACTGGTATGAGCCCCACTGTGCCTGCTCTGCTGGATAAAGTAGATTTAAAAATGATTCAGGAAAAGAATGAGAATAGAGTTCAGGAATTTGGGTTCCCTATGCCAGGATTTTGATAGTCATTGTCAAAGACTCCTGTGTCCCATGCTTGTCACTCTATAAAAGATGCTATACTCAGGAGGCAGATTCCAGTTACATTGTTCATCATTCTAAACGTACCAATTAAAATGGAAAAGCAAAGCAAACCATTTAAGACAACATTTTACAGTCTCACAAAGAAAAATGAAAAGCTCTTACAGGATTTGGAAGAGAATGAAGACCAAGTTTCTATATAATATTTTTGTTTCCCTAATGGAAAAGTTGAGTCTTTTTTTTTTTTTTTTTTCA
>CAUYQV010151988.1:0-33010 GCA_963574575.1 Galagoides demidoff
TCCGCCTCCCAAGTAGCTGGGACCACAGGCACCCACCACAACGCCCGGCCATTTTTTGGTTGCAGCCATCATTGTTGTTTGGCGGGCCCGGGCTGGGGATTCGAACCCACCACCTTAGGTGTACGTGGCTGGCGCCTTAGCCTATTGAGCCATAGGCGCCGAGCCAGATTTAATTTTTTAAGATAAAGTTTAATAATCTCATTACTAAGGTAGGGCAGACTCAAGTCTAAATTAATCTGTTTAGATTTCCAAAATGGAATAAGTGTCCCCAACAGTAATGAAGTTTGAAAGAATAAATGACTGATTTTTTTTAAATGGTACCTTTTTGCCATAAATAGGCCTACATTTTGTCAAATGGGGATAATTAGAATGCTAAAGCCACTGGAATAGTATTTCTCAAAGTTTTGACATATTGCCCTGAATAATTTGTTGTTGAGGACAGTCTTGGGTTTTATAGGAAATTTACTGGTCTCTATCCCCAAGATATCAGTTAGTATGTGCTTAGTTGTAACAACCAAAAATAATGTTAGACATTGGCAGATGTCTCCAGGTAGGAAAATTGCCTCTGGCACACAGTATGTAATAAATGTTACCTATTACCTTTTTAAATATATTGTTGTCTTAATAAGTATTTTGATCCAGCTGCACTGTAGTTTGTCAAAGTGAAAGTTTTTGGTACAGTAAGAACAGCCTGGTGATAATATTTTTTTGGTTTTTTAATCTACTCTCTTGCTTTGGTAAATGGAGACTTGCTTAGCTGAATTTTAAAATTAATCTTTAGCTCTTTAAGTCTTTTACTTATGTGCTTATTTTCTTTTAAGATATACTATGTAGTGCCAAAAGATTGAAGTTGCTAATGCAACCTTTGAGTTCCATCCACGTAAGAACAGAAACTCTAGCATTAACAAAACTAGAAGTTTGGTGGTATTTGCTGATGAGACTTGGACCTCATCTTCCTGCTAATTTTGAACAGGTAATGTGTTCTTATTCTTGCTGATTTTAATTTTTAGTGTTATTTATGCTAAGTATTCGCAGACTACAATATAAAAGACCCTTTTTATTCCTGGCAAAGAAGTTCATTTTATTTATTTATTTATTTTTTGTAGAGACAGAGTCTCACATCCTCACCCTCGGTAGAGTGCTGTGATGTCACACAAGTTCACAGCAACCTCCAACTCCTGGGCTTAGGCGATTCTCTTGCCTCCGCCTTCCCAGTAGCTGGGACTACAGGTGCCCACCACAACACCTGGCTGTTTTTATGTTGCAGTTTGGCCAGGGCTGCTTTGAACCTGCCACCCTTGGTATATGGGGCCAATGCCCTGCCCCCTGAGCCACAGGCGCCACCCAGAAGTTCATTTCTTACAAAGGATATTTTTCAGTTGCCTGAAATGGAGTACCTTTGCTAAAGCCTTTTTAATCAGCAAACACTCAGCTATTTTTACTTTAGAACCATTACAGTTTTAAACAGAGACTTTTCCCCCAGATTTTTAAAATGTTAATTGGGCGTAAAAGCAACACTAATGAAATAGGAGTCAAGTGTTACACTGCGTAGATAACAAGTTTGATCAATTCTTACATTTTGTTTCTCCTTTTTCTAGGCTACATGGTGATAACTGTGTAATCATATAATTCCATTGTAGGTTTTTTGTTTTTATTTTTGTTTGCAGTTTTTGACCAGGGCTGGGTTTGAACTCGCCACCTCTGATATATGGGGCCGGTGCCCTACTCCTGATAGAAAATGATTTTATAAATTCCTTTAGATTTTGTTATCCTTACTGGTAGTTAGATAAAAAAGATTTTTTTGTTTGTTTGTTTGTTTTTGAGACAGAGCCTCAAGCTGTTGCCCTGAGTAGAGTGCTATGGCATCACAGCTCACAGCAACTTCCAACTCCTGGGCTCAAGCAATTCTCCTGCCTCTTCCTCCCAAGTAGCTGGGACTACAGGTGCCTGCCACAATGTCCGGCTATTTTTTGGTTGGAGCCATCATTATTTGGGCCCTGGGCAGGATTCAAACCCACCAGCTCAGGTGTATGTGGCTGGCACTTGAGCCATAGGCGCTGAGCTGATAAAAAGGATTTTTTGTTTTTTTTTTTATTTGTTTGTTTGTTTGAGACAGAGTCTTACTATGTCACCCTTAGTAGAGTACTGTGGTGTCAAATCTCATAGCAACCTCCAGCTCCTAGTTCAAGCGATGTCTCCCAAGTAGCTGGGACTACAGGTGCCTACTACAAAGCCCGGCTATTTTTTGGTTGTAGTTGTCATTGCTATTTGGCAGGCCCGGGCCACTTCAAACCCACCAGCTCTGGCATATGTGGCTAGTGCCATAGTGGCTGAGCTAGAGGTGCTGAGCCTAGATAAAAGGTTTTAATCTTTTCATATTAGCTTTCTGAATTTTTTATGGTTAAATGAAAAGGGGTGGCTCTGATAACTTTTTCATTTCTTTGTCACTTATCTTGGATTTGGGAGGTACATTTTATGGTAGTTCTTGTCTTTTACTAATAGTAGAGAATGCATTTTGGAAAGAGACACTTAATAATAAATGTACTTGAGCCATTTTTTAAGTTCTTAATATACAGAAGGTGCCAAAAATGTATACACATAATAAGGAAAATAATAAAGTGGTAACGCTCAATACTGATAACAAAAGATGAATACAAGTCATGTTTGACTTCTCACTTATAAAAGGTGCTCCATCTAGATACTTCTGATCACGACAAAGTTCTGTTCAAGTTACCGTTTGAGTGACATTGATCAAAGTGTCTACTTAAATCACTATGTAGACCATTTCATTTTCTTCCTGAAGTACAGCCAGTGTAGCCAGGTTTATACACTTTGCCACATTGTTTAAGGTCCCCATATGGGTGTTAAGTCTAAAGAACATGGGGGAAACTCAACTGCACCTCTTCCCTTGTGCACATCACGCACAGTACCATGTCTCAAACTCATCACGAACGCATGCAGTTAAGTGTGTTGGAGGTTCTGTTGCATACTCACACCTCCATTGTCATACTTGTACAACATTCTTGAATTTCAAATACCACTTCCAAATGGTTTTGTGCTCCTCAAACAACAGTCACTCTTTCTCTATTTTCTTTGTCCTTCCTGTTGCATGTGATGCTAGCATTCATTTGAATAATGTCATTTTTTGAGCAAACGTGATACTGTGCTTTGCTACTATAATTCAACTTCGATAAGTAATACATAGATTAAATGTGTATACAATTTTTGACATCCCCAATATTGAGGCATTAAATTTGGTATAAGGAGTAATTGAAAATAGACATTATAATGAAATGTAATCAGGATCATGAGTTTTCCAATTCTTTGTTTGATAAGGTACTAATAGGCTAATCTTACTCATTTGTCCAACACATTAATTGAAATAGTATATTGAGTAAAATAGATGTGACTGGTACTAGGATGATCTTAGAAAAGGGTTTTTTTTGTTTTTTTGGGGTTTTTTTGGAGACAGAGCCTCAAGCTGTCCCTCTGGGTAGAGTGCTGTGGCATCACAGCTCACAGCAACCTCCAACCCCTGGGCTCAAGTGAGTCTCTTGCCTCTGCCTCCCAAGTAGCTGGGACCACAGGCACCCACCATAACGCCTGGGTTTTTTTTGGTTGCAGCCATCATTTGGCGGGCCCAGGCTGGATTCGAACCTGCCACCTTAGGTGTATGCAGCTGGCGCCTTAGCCACTTGAGCCACAGGCGCCGAGCCAGAAAAGGGTTTTAAGTTATCTTACTTTTTATTTTCTAGAATCTGCCAGTGTAAAACTCAAAACAACATTTGTGAATGTTTCTTTTTCTTTTTTTTTTTAAGGCAGAATTTTAGTCAGTCGCCCTGGGTAGAGTGCTGTGACATCATGGCTCATAGCAGCCTCAAACTCCTGGGCTCAAGAGAACCTCTTGCCTCAGGCACCCAAGTAGCTGGTGCCAGTACCAAACAGTTTTTCCATTTTTAGTAGAGACGAGTCTCAGTCTTGCTCAGAGTGGTCTCAAATTCATGAGCTTAAGTCATCCACCTGCTGTGGACTCCCAGAGTGCTAGGATTACAGATGTAAGTCACCACACTTAAAAGTTGGTTTTTGTATATAAGCAAATATACAGATAATACATATTAAGAGCAAATAAAATTATAATACATAAAATAAATAAAAATTATAAGAATTTTATTTTCCTAAATTTCATTTATTTAGCCTGTTTGTGTATGAGAACAACCAATAAAATTTAATATATATCAAGAATTAAGATTGTGGCGGCACCTGTAGCACAGTCAGCAGGGCACCAGCCACATACAACCAAGGGTGGTGGATTTGAACCTGGCCCAGACCTGCTAAACAACAATGACAACTACAACCAAAAAATTGCTGGGTGTTGTGGGGCTCCTATAGTCCCGGCTACTTGGGATGCTGAGGCAAGAGAATCACTTAAGCCCAAGAGTTTTGGTTGCTGTGAGCTGTGATGCCACAGCACTCTACCCTGGGTGACAGCTTGAGAGATTGTCTCAAAAAAAAAAAAAAATTAAGATTGCTTTTTAAAGAAATTTATATCATGCAAAGCTTTTTAAAAATATAGCAGTTATTCAGCTTACAGTTAGATATTTTTCCTACTTTCACCTCCATAGGTTTGTGTGCCTCTGATACAAAGCACAATAAGCATTGATTCCAATGCTTCACCTCCAGGCAATTCATCTCGCGTAGCCACTTCTCCAGGTTTAAATCCTATGACTCCTGTACACAAAGGTAAATGGTAGCCATCCTGTTTTTTCTCTTTTACGAAAAGTTTCCAGAGAAGGTTTTGCTTGGTGTTTTTCACATGAAATAAAGGATTTCATAATCTTTAGGACCCTTACCAAAAATCTGTGTTCTTGCTTGTATTCTTTGTTATTATTTATTGTTCTGAGTACATTGTTGTGGTTAGAAAATAAAAATTTTTTCCACCACATTAAATGAAGTACATCACAAACAACTCAGAATGACTAACATGAACTTCTGTTGGTTTTAGAACCAAATTCTTAGTGCTGTTATTAAAAATAACACATATGAGCAGATTAGAAATGTGGCTTAGTGTATATCATATTTAAAGACACTTTATTATTTTATGTCATTCTATATCTTTAAAATTTTTATATTTAAGTTATATAAAGGTTGACATTTTAATATTTCAGTGTATAGATTAATGCCTATAAAAATTAAACTAAAAATATTTAAAAGTATAATTTATTGAAATGAAATACACACATGTACATTTGAGTAGCCATTATAAAATAAAGATAGCTTAAGTAACTTACCCTTTCTTTCTTTTTTAAAGGTGCTTCTTCTCCCTTTGGACCCCCTATAACTCCAAGAATGAACTCGAGTTCCAGTTTAGGTGGAATGGCTGCAATTCCTTCCATTCAACTTTTGGGGCTTGAAATGTTGCTCCATTTTTTATTGGGTCCAGAAGTCTTGAGTTTTGCTAAACAAAACAGACTTGTACTGAGCCTAGGTATTTAAATATTCATAATTTTAATTGTTCTGATTTATTTTTAAATTTTTCAAGAGACTAAGTCTTGTTCTGTCACTCGGATTATAGTGTATTAGTATACTCATACACCTCACTGTAGCCTCCAACTCCCTGAACTAGGACAGTAGGCATGTGTTGTCACTCCTGGCTAATTTTTTTAATTTTAGAGAGATGAGGTTTGTAGTGTAGAAATGGGATCTTTGTGTATCCTAGGCAGATTTCAGACTTCTGGCTTAAAGCATTTGTCCCGATTGGGCCTCCCTCTGAAAGTGCTAGGAGCATGGTTGTGAGGCACCGTGGCTGGCCTGATTTCAGTTATTAAAACAGTTGGGAACTCAGTGTGTCAGAGTGAAGAGAAATGATATTTTCAAAACAGCCAAAACGATTTGTTATAGTGTATGAAATAAGTATGAATCTTTTAAATAGAAAACACATCTCCTAATCATATAAAATTTTATAGGAAGAAATATATTTTATACATTGTTCCACATAATCATTGTTTGTTCTTTCACTTTCAGAACCACTTGAATATACGTTAATTAGCAGCCCTTCTTTTTTTTCCAAACATGCAAATACACTTATCACTGCTGTTCGTGATAGCTTTGTTGCAGTTGGAAAAGATGCCTCTGGTAAATATATTAAGAGAATTTTTTAAATTATTTGTTCAAATATGTGTTTAAAAAGAAAATAAAATAGTAGATATTTATATAGTCCGCTTTATTGGCCAGAATATACAATAAGAACTTTATATTCATTTAATAATAGCAACCACGTACATTTGTCTGCTTTACAATTGGAGAAACTGGGTTGTATGGAGAAGTAAATAATTTGTGCAAAGTGACATCATTAGTAGATACTCAGGCTCTATGGCTCCATCATCTGCTTCTAAACCTCTGTCTTCTACAGTTGTATCAAATAGGAATAGAAATTTCAATATAGTTTGCTGTTTAACTGATCAGATGATGAATTGTATTTTTATTGATCCTCGCAGATATCCTTCTGAATCTGTGTTTTTTTTTTTTTTTTGTCTGAAAAGTGATTATTATTAATAACAGAAGATTCAGAAAATAAAGATAATGGAAAAAAGAAAGCACTTAGCCTTGGTTATGCAACCCATTGTTAACATATTATAGTCCTTTTTTAAGAAGTGCTTAATTTTTTTAAACACAATAAAGTAATGTTTTATGAGCTTGTATCACAAGCAAAATTATATTATTGTATTGTTAATTTTGTTACTTTAGTATAAGGCATAAAAGGAAGCGCCTTTGTGATACTTTATTTTACTTTAAAATACTCAAATTTATTTGGTTTGACAGATGCAGTTGTCAATGCTATCTGGAAGGAACTTATTAGCTTGGTAAAGTCAGTTACTGAATCTGGTAAGCACCACTGCACTTATCAAATACAAATGCTTTTTATAGCATCCAGTGAATTGTTTGACTTTTGTGTATAAAATTTATTTTAAAATCTTTTTTAGTATCACAGCTTCTAGACTTTAATTTATAGTTGACCCTTTAACAGTGCTGGATTTAGGAGTGTCCAGACCCCATACAGTTGAAAGGCCATGTATAACTTTTGGGTTTGTTTTGTTGTTTGTTTGGTTGGGTTTTTTAGACTTGCCGTGACATCATAGCTCACAACAACCTCAATCTCTTGCTGGGACTATAGATACCTACCACACACCCAGCTAGAGATAGGGTCTCACTCTTGTTCAGACTGGTGTCAAACTCCTGAGCTCGGCAATCTACCTGCCTCGACCTCCCTGAGTGCTGGGATTATAGGCATGAGCCAACGCACCTGGCACTCAGATACAACTTTTGATTTTCCAAAAACTTAATGACTAATAGCTACTATTGACCAGAAATCTTACCAGTAACATCAACAATTGATTTGCTCATATTTTCTATATAGTGTATGTTATATACTTATAATAATGTAAGATGAAAGAAAGTATTCTTAGGGAAATTATAAGAGAAAATGGAAGTGGATTGTCATAAGAGTCTTCACGTTCCCTGGACTGTTGAGTAGTTAGAGGAGAGCTGGGTCTTATTGTCTCAGGGGTGGCAGAGAAGGAAAAAAAGTAAGAATATAAGTGGACCCACACAGGTAAAATTTGTTCAAAGGTCAACTGTACTTTAAAAAATACAATTTTTTTTATAACTATGTATATTCACCTCTAAAAATATGTTTTTAGAACCACACCTTTCCTTTTGCTTTTTGATAGGTAACAAAAAAGAAAGACCAGGTTCTGAAGTTTTGACCTTCTTAATAAAATCTTTAGAAAGCATAGTGAAGTCTGAAGTATTTCCTGTATCCAAAACACTGGTAAGTGCAATAATTATATGTTGGACATTAAACACCATATTCTGGGGTGGTGCCTGTGACTCGGGGTAGGGCACCGGCCCCATATATGAAGGGTGGCGGGTTCAAACCCAAGCCTGGCCAGGGCCAGGGCATTGTGTCAGGCGCCTGTAGTCCCAGGTACTTGGGAGGCTGAGGTAAGAGAATCAACTGACCCCAAGAGTTGGAGGTTGCTGTGAGCTGTGACACCACGCCACTACCAAGGGTGATAAAGCGAGACTATCTCTTTAAAAAAAAACAAAACATATTCTGAACTTGAATTTTATGTTGAGGATACTGCACAGATCAAGTTTTAGGAAGACTTTTTTTTTTTTTTTTGAGACAGTCTCATGCTACCACCCTGGGTAGAGTGCTATGGCCGTCACAGCTCAGCAACCTCAAACTCCTGGGCTTAACCAATTCTCTTGTCTCAGCTACCCAAGCAGCTGGAACTATTGGCAAACTCAGGCTGGATTTGAACCCACCAGCTCCGGTGTATGTGGCTGGCACCTTAGCGGCTTGAGCTATAGGTGCCAAGCCATAATAAATGCTTTTACATTGATTTTAGAGTCATTTGAAACTTTTTAGTAAAGTAAGTGACTATAACAGCAACTACATAAACCTTCAAAGTAATAAGAGAGTCAGCCATACAGAGAAAATGAGGTGAAAGATACAATATTTGAACTAAAGAAATTCAGATGTCTCCTATTTTTATGACAAGATTGCTGAGTACCTACAATGGTTGCCTGGTACATTGGGGTTTTTTCCTTTGTTTTGTTTTTTGAGACAGAGTCTCCCGTTTCATCCTCTGTAGAGTGCTGTGGCATCACAGCTCACAGCAACCCCCAACTCCTGGGCTTAGGTGATTCTCTTGCCTCAGCCTCCCAAGTAGCTGGGACTATAGGTGCCTACCACAACACCTGGGTATTTTTTTGTTGCAGTTTGGCCGGGGCTGGGTTTGAACCTGTCACCCTCAGTATATGGGGCTGGTGCCCTACTCATTGAGCCACAAGTGCCAGCCTGCCTCATACATTGTTTTAAATGAACTCTCTCCAACCAAGACATAGTTCACAGCAACCTTCAACTCGGGCTCAGGCAATCCTCTTGCCTCAGTTTTTCTATTTTTAGTAGAGACAGGGGTTTTGCTTTTGCTCAGGCTGGTCTTGAACTTGTGAGCTCAAGCAATCCACCTGCCTTGGCTTCCCAGAGTGCTAAGATTATAGGCATGAGCCACTGCACCTGGCTTCAGTTAGATTTTAAATTAGCAAATTTTGTTTTTTTTTTGAGACCAGAGTCTCACTCTGTCACCCTGTAGCTAAGACTATAGATGCCTGTCATAGTGCATGGCTGGTTTTTCTGTTTTTAATAGAAATGGGGTGTTGCTTCTACTTAGACTGGTCGTAAACTCCTGAGCTCAGGCATTCTACCTGCCTCAGCCTCCCAAAGTGCAAAGATTACAGGAATGAGCCACCACACTTTGCTTGAGTTAGTAATCTTAGACCCAACTTTTAGTTAGCAGTCCTTTGACTATTTGCTTCAGATACCAGATGTTATATAATTCATTAGCAGAATGATATAAGAATTTTCTTTAGCAGTATAAAAAAAATAGCCCCAGGTCCATTAATGCTATCAAAATTAGTTATGAGACAGCACCTGTGGCTCAGTGAGTAGGGCACTGGCCCCATATACCAAGGGTGGCAAGTTCAAACCCAGCCCTGGCCAACTGCAACAAATTGTAGCCAGGCGTTGCGGCGGGCACCTGTAGTCCCAGCTACTCAGGAGGCTGAGGCAAGAGAATCGTCCAGAAGTTGGAGGTTGCTGTGAGCTGTGACATCACAGCACTCTACCAGGAGTGACAAAGTAAGACTATCTCTAAAATAAATAAAAATAAAATGTAATTAATTATGGTCGTTTATATAGCAGAATTTACAAAACTTGATGGCAAAACTCTGTAACAAAGTAAAATTAAAGGTTAGTCGCAAAGTTAAATATCATTAATGATTTACATATCATCATTAATTGTTTAAAAGAATGTATGTAATAACAGCATAAGGAAGTATATGTTTCTTTGTGTATTTAAGTGTATGGAAATTTAGAAGATCCGGGAAAATAGACTTTAAACTGAAAGCATTGATTATCACATGAGGTTAAAAAAAATATAATTAATACTAACTGACTTGTGCTAAATATTTTTAGGGCTAATTTACTATAAAACCTTTTCTTTTTCTTAGGTCCTCATGGAAATTACAGTTAAAGGACTTCCTCAGAAAGTATTAGGTTCACCAGCATATCAGGTTGCTAATATGGATATTCTTAATGCAAGTATCCTAAATGTAATGCTATAAAGATTGCCCCCCCAAAATATTTCCCCTTTTCTTTAAAAAATAGTGACATATTTATTTCTCTCTATAAGAAAAGTGATACTGTAAAATTTTGAAAGTAGTGGATTTGAGATATTTTGCCTAAATTAAAGGGAAACTGATAAAGTAATAAGTTAATATAAGAATTAAATAGTAATGGTGCTATGTGAATAATGAAAATATTTTCCTTATTTCTATAGAAGACTAGTACTGCTTTTATATAGAATAATCTGATTAATGTTATAAATCTTGGAAGCTTAAGAACATTAGTTTAAGTAATGTAAAATATACTTACTGTATGTGGGAGGTAGGATTGTGGGTTTAGCAATTTTAAGAAAATGTTTTTATATCTTGGAATCTCACCATTTTTTTATTTCTCTTGTAAAGGGAGCAGCTATGTTAAGAATATAAAGGATTGGATTTTTTTGTGTAGTTTTTAGAAATAAATTTACTATTCTGTAATGCCGAAAGTATCCTATGTAATGCCAATTTCTTAAGCTGTAACAATTATATTTCTTGTGTAACTGATGGTAGAAAACAAGCATGCCATTCTTTATAACTGAGATGACTTCATTTTCTTCTTCAGGGAACTCCAGCTTTGTTCTTAATTCAGTTAACTTTCAGCAACCTCTTGGAATGTGGTATAGCAGATGAAAGGTAAGTTTGTACATCAAATAACCTGAAACTTTATGTTGTTTTATCTTGGAAACGTTACATAATGGAAGAGATTTTAAAAATTCATTTATTATTTAATAAGGTTTTAAAACTAAAAATGACTAGGGCGGCACCTGTGGCTTGGTGGGAAAGGCGCTGGCCCCATATACCAAGGGTGGTGGGTTCAAACCCAGCCCCAGCCAAATTGCAACAACAACAAAAAAAATCACCTAAACCCAGGAGTTGGAGGTTGCTGTGAGCTGTGTGACACCACGGCACTCTACTGAGGGCAATAAAGTGAGACTTTGTCTCTACAAAAAAAAAAAAAAAAAATCAAAATGACTGCAGAATCTCATCATTTTTTCTCGTTGCTATTTTTAGAATTTTATTAAAGTTCAATTAATGTATTTCTACAAAATACTGATTAACACATCACAATTTTTTCTTCAGATTTTTTCTCAATCTTGAAACACTTGTAAGCTGTGTTCTTTCTGGTCCAACTTCACCATTAGCTTTCAGTGACTCTGTTTTAAATGTTATTAATCAAAATGTAAAGCATTTGGAAAATACGGAGCATCTCTGGAGAATGTGGAGTATTATAGTCACGCCATTAACTGAATTGATTAATCAGGTATGATATAAGTCTGTGACATGTTTCACCAAAAATTTAGAGAATATTTTCCCTTTTTTTTTTTTTTCATGTTGGAGAACATGGGGAAATGAATATAAGTTTGAATTTCTTTTCATTGTTTCAGGTTAATTTGAGGGTACAAAGAATTAGGTTACTATGTTTGCATTTGTTAGGTACAGAGTGGCTATAAAGTTAGTATGCAATTTAAAATATCCAAACTTTATGGCCACCCTGTAGAGTCCCTCTTATCATCTTGTCCCCAAGAGGTTTGCCATACACCTTAACATTATGTTCATAAAGTGAGAGCACACCCATCTCCCTCCTCCCATCTCCCCTACTCCCTCTTTCTCCTGCCCCCCACCTTGAATTAATTTTTTTTCTCTTATATGGGCATGTATTAGATTGTCTACTGGCTTCATTTTAGGATTGAGTACATTCTATTTTTGCTTCTCCATTCTTGTGATACTTTACTAAGAAGAATGTGTTTCAACTCCCTCTAGGTTAATAGAAAAGATAAAAAGTCTCCATTTTTTTTAATGGCTAAATAGTATTTCATGGTATACATGTATTAAGTTTTTAATCCATTCCTGGGTTGGTGGGTATTTAGGTTGTGTCCATGTTTTGGCAATTATAAATTGAGCTTTGATAAGCATTCTAGTACAAAAGAAGTTTGACTTTGAATAGAATATGTTAAATAATTTTTACTAGTGGAATTGGCTTGACTTAGTTGCATTTCTGCTTACTGATAAAGTAGGGACTAATCAGGTTCATTTTCTCCGCTAGGGATTATAAAACTAGAAGGCTCACACATAATATGCATAAATTCTTGTGTTTATATATTCAGTTCTTTCAGTACTCTTAGTACAGCTACTGAGAATAAAAGTAATCATGAGTAGGCTATATATTTCTGTGATTGAGACGCAGATTACCTAAGAGCTATATAGTTTCCACCAAGTCAAAAAAGTAATTACTCAGTTGTGTGTTAGAGGTTCTGTCACCTGGTTAGAATGCCATAGCCTCAGCTTAACTCACCACAACCTCAAAGCAGTCCTCCTACTTCAGCCTAAGTAGCTGGGACTATAGGCATGTACTACCATGCCCAGCTCATTTTTTATTTTTAATAGAGACATGGTCTGTCTTTCCTCAAGTTGGCCTCAAATTCCTGAGCTCAAGGAATCTTCTTGCCTGAGCCTTTCAGAGTGTTACCTAGCCAGGAATTTTTTAAGATGTGACTAATTCATATATTCATGAATATTTAACAAAACTGATAATATCAACAGGGACTAGAGTACAAACTCTGGGCTGATTCCACTGTAAATGAGAAGTGAAATGAAGACTTTAACAAATTTTTATGTTATAGTGAAGTAGCTCTTCAGGCTACATAATTAAATATACTTTTTAGAGGAAAAATGGTTTATGTTCCTGAATAGCTTCCCGCTGTTGGAAGGAGAGTAGAGGCCCTTTATTTTTTAAGTCCTTGGTTTGAATGGTGTGTATGTGTAGTAGACAATTTCAGAGTTGCCTCTGGGAATCTTTTTAGGACTAAGACATAGCACATTACTTTCCCAGGTTTACCATTAAAAACAAAATACCACAATGTCACAGCTAAATTTTTTTTTTTGCCATTCTGGAGCAAGGTGTTCCAGGGGGACAGGTTCTTTCTGGATCTGTGAGGGAAAACCTAAATATTTATGCCTCTTTCTTGATGGTTGCTGGCAGTCCTTGCCCTTCTACGGCTTGTAACCATATCACTTGACTCTCTGCCTCTGTCTTCATGTGGTATTCTTTTCTCTGTCCAAATTTTTCCATTCTTAAGTGTGCTGTTCCTTTGATTTGGGCCCACCCTAAGACAGTATGACTTCATCTTCACTTGATTACATCTGTAAAGACTTTATTTCCAAATAATGTCATGTCCCCAGGTTGTAGGGATTAGAAGTCTCAGTATCTTTTGAATATCTCATCCTTGGGAGACACAGTTCTACCTGCTATATATGTTATGTTACTACTTGTGATGAGAATTAGAAGATAATTTATCTAACTTTATTATTTTCCTTATTTCAGACCAATGAAGTGAATCAAGGTGATGCCTTAGAACATAATTTTAGTGCTGTCTATGGTGCATTGATTTTACCCATAAACCATATATTTTCAGTACAGAAATTTCCTGTGGTAAGCCATTGTCAAGTTCTTATGTGTGAGGAATTTGCAATTATTTGGAAGTATTTCACTCTATAATGAGCTCCTATAGTAATTTTTCTTAAAATAAGACTTTTTTACGACCTTACTATTAGCTTAGGAGTAAGGGAAATGGTGAAAGAAGAGACAAGTTCCTTTGGACCTTTGATAATTGCTGGTATGTCAGCATTATTTTATCTTTTCAGTTACAGTGGGGATGGGGAGATGTTATTTCCTTATGTATTAGTCTCTTCTCTGACACATTAAATATTTCACTGTTTTTTTTAAAATCTAAAAGATGTATTGACTATGTCAGCTGTTTGACACATAGGTATAAATTTGTAAAATTTCTTTTATTATTAATATTAGGCTACTATGAAGACCTTGCTTAGAACTTGGTCAGAATTGTATCGAGCATTTGCTCGCTGTGCTGCATTGGTGGCAACAGCAGAAGAGAATTTGTGCTGTGAGGAACTTTGTTCCAAGATAATGTCCAATTTGGAAGGTGAAGGCCTTTTGGTGAGTTTTATTACAGTATCGCCTTTTTAAAATGTAAAAGATTCTTTTCAAGTAAGTGAAGGTCACATTCGTGGACTGTTATTTACTAACACTTATGTTTTATGAGTGAGTAAGTTAGTTTTGAAAACAACGCTTTGTGAAACAATATTGTGTCTGGGCTTCTAAGGTCCATGTTTCAGGATTTATAACAGTGAGGATTTTTTGTTTTTTTTTTTTGAGACAGTCTTCATTTTGTTGCCCTCAGTGGAGTGCTGTGGTATCACAGCTCACAGCAACCTCAAACTCTTGGGCTCAAGCAATTCTCTTACCTCAGCCTCCCAAGCAGCTGGGACTACAGGTGCTTGCCACAACACCTGCCTATATATATTTTTTGAGACAGGGTTTCCTCTGGCTTCGGCAGGTCTCGGACCTGTGAGCTCAGGCAATCCATCTGCTTCAGCCTCCCAGAGTGCTAGGATTACAAGCATGAGCCATTGCACCTGGCCTTAACAGTAAGGATCTTTTATTGCACTACTATATGCCGTCTCGTGCATATGCCACTTTAATAGCACAAGGCCCTTGGCTGTTCTAGACCTCACTTTCCTTGTATCTGTGTCAGACCTTTAAGGTTAATAATCCCTTTGGAAGTTTATAGTCTTAAAAATGTCTATTTATTCCTTCCTCGTCTCTTCATTAAAGATAACTACTGTGAATAGTTGGGTAATATTCTAGAATAGACCTCATGTGTAAACTACACGTGCAGTTTATTGATGGTTGCACATGTGTGTTATTTGCTCTATCCTCGTGGATTAGTTCAGTTTGTATTTACATACTTTCCTTTCTTCATGATGCTCATTCTCCTTATAATTGTGCATGTTTGTCATTAAAGGTTAATGTTGATCAATATTGGTAGCTGAAACATATTCCTAACCCAAGAGAGAGCCCATGTCTTTCTGACTTTAATGACAAATTGTAGTTATAGATATCCTTTACCTTTTTTTGTGAGCAGGGAGAAATCACTGGGAAATATCTTTCCTATGTGAATATGTAGTTTGTCATTTAGACTGACCTTCCATATCGTTTTCATAGATGGGGCACTGCCATCCTCCTTAGTCCCTTACATCCTGTCAGGGAAGCTCTTTGAGGCAAACATGTAAAGTAGTAAAATAGGCACATGGAAAGTAACAGAAGAAATGGAGAACAAACAGTGGTTTTATACACTTTTATTTCAGCAGCCCCTTAAGAGTTAATCACTTGACTTTTTTTATAAACATCATTTTTTTTATGTCTTGTGTTACACAGAGGTTCTCCTAGCAAAGCTCTTAGGTTTTTTTTTTTTTTTTTCAGGTGTTCTGTAATTTTGTTCTATTTTTAGTCTCCTTCTACCCATCACCACCTGTTAAATTTCCAAGAAGTCTTTTTTAGAAGACAGTCTTACTTTTTCCATTCTTGGTAGAGTGCCTTGGCATTGTAGCTCATAGCTACCTTAAACTCTTAGACTAAAGAGACCCTCTTGGCTCAGCCTCCCAAGTAGCTGGGACTACAGGTACCCACCACAGTACTGGGCTATTTTTAGAGAGGCAGTCTTGCTCTTGCTCACGCTGGTCTTGAACTCATGAGCGCAGTTGATCTGCCCACCTCAGCCTCCCAAATTCTTAGGATCACAGGCTGAGACACTGCACCTGGTCTTTCTGAGAAGTCTTCAATGTGTTTATGGATTGGTTTTTGTTTCTGTTGGATTGAGAGGTGTGGGGAGAAGGGAAAGATTTGGAGGAGCTTGGGCTTAATGAATACCTTGGCATTTGATAAAGAATCTTATGAGTCTAGTAGTACCATTCTTAGCTTGATGGTTGATATGTTGAATTTTATGGGCATCTTAAAGTTGAGTTATTTCCCTAAATGCTGAGAAACAGAAAGTACAGTATTTTTTACATAGCCATTAACTGGAAAGTATTTACAATTATGTAGACATGTGCCATATAACATATTTGTCAACAGTGACCATATTATTTATCCAATGGTGGCCCCTTAAGATATATACTGTATTTTTACTGTACTTTTTCTGTGTTTAGATAACACAGATATTTACCATTGTGTTAAAGTTGCCTACAGTATTTTTTTTAGCACAGTAACATGCTGTACAGGTTTGTAGCCTAGGAGCAATAGATTATACCTTATAGCCTAGGGGGCAGAATAGGCTACACCATCTAGGTTTGTATAAGTACACTCTGTATTATTCCCACAGTGACAGAATCACCTAATGACACATTTCTCAAAGCATGTTCTTAAACAATATGTAACTTGTCTTTAATGTAGTTTATCTGGTATAAGCAATGGATGTGTTTTATGATATTTGTGGGAGTAAAAGTGTTGTATTTTCTTTCTTATTATTGAATACTATGCCAGTAGTTGAATGCTTCTAATTACAGTACTTCTCTTCCCTAGAATTTGTTTTTCTTGGATAGGATTGTTCATATTGTTACATTAATGGTTGATTGCATAGACTTCTCTCCATACGATATTAAATACCAGCCCAAAGTTAAATGTAAGTATTTTCTTTACCTTCATTTGTTGTGTACCATCTTAGTATTTTATAAGCACTTCTAAATTGTTGTCAGGGAAAATCCTAATCACATTTCCTACCTCATTTTACTAACTAGAAATTCTTAAGCCATGTCATATACTGTGCTAGGAGTTTATATGCATGTTCTTGTTCTCCCACACACAAACACACATGATGTCTTTACTTTGTTTACTAACAACACAGAAATATAAATATTATCCGTTAGAGATTGTCTAATACAAATGATTTTACTCATTCCATCTGATAATGAAGGATTATCTGGACAAGAAATTTAGACATTATTTAAAATGTTTTTATTTGGAAACCTGATTTGAAAATAGCCATTGGATTGACATTACTTTGAAAAGGAAATCATAGAATAAGTTGGTTATTATTTTAAAGGAAACAAAATTATCCTAACAAGTTAGCTCAGTTTTTATCATGTTTTGTTAAAATTGGACAAATAGAATAGCAAGTCTGATTTTCAAAACTACACATCTTGGTTCATTTTACATTGTTTTGCAGTTGATCACTATTTTAATGTACTAATTCTTTGAAATAGAATTTATTCACCTATGCTTCTATATTCATAGCCTATAGGAAATGATAATCTCACATTAATGAAAAATGTTAGTTGATGTTGATATTTTTTTCTGTTTAAAGATTAGAAAAATACTCAATTTTGCATGAACTAGAGCTATCATTGATGAATTAAAGAATTCTAAAATGTATTTAGATTTTAGAATCTTTTGGGGAGGGGGACAGACAGAGTCTGACTATGTCACTCTTGGTAGAATGCTATGGCATCACAGCTCAAACTCTTAGGCTTATGCAATTCTCTTGACTCAGCCTCCCAAGTAGCTGGGACTACAGGCACCTGCCATAACACTCCACTATTTTTTTTCTTGCGCACTTGTTATTGCTGTTTAGCAGGCCCAGGCTGGGTTCGAACCACCGTGGCTGGCGCCCTAACCACAGAGCAATGGGCACTGAGCCTTTAGAATCTTTTTTGTTGTCGAGTTTTTACTAAATAGAAATACAGAGTGACGTTGTAAGTGCCTGAAGTATATTATAGGTTGGAGCATCCTATCTTAAGTGCTGTAGATGTACTTGACATGGTAATTTCATTTCTTCTCTTGGGCTGACCAAAACCTAATCTGATTACCTCAGTGTGTCAGAGAAATAGAATTATCACTGAATTCTATAACTATTAAAAATGACATCACAATGCTAACGAGTGATATCAGAAGTTAATTTGCGAGAAGTTTCATAGGACAAAGATGATTAGCTCATGTTGACATAATTTTACCTGTGATGGAATTTCTAAAAAATTAGATTTAACCAAGTATCTGACCCATGATCTATAAACCCATAGTTACGACTATGTCTTGTCTTTTTTATTCTGTGTCTGTCTAGAACAGTGGTTATCAACTTCTGGGTCACAACCCCTTTGTAACAATGAAAATACATCCTGCGTATCAGATATTTACATTACAATTCATAACTAACAAAATTACAGTTAAGAATTGGCAACAAAAATAATTTTATGGTTGGGGTCACCACAACATAAGGAACAGTATTAAAGGATCAAGGCATTAGGAATGTTGAGAACCACGTTGGTATAGAACAAGGATCTCTGGCTGTTTAAATTTACAGAATGGGGAAATTTCTATAATATGCTGGCACAAGTTCTGAGTAGACAAAATTATGACTAGTTGAAAGGGAATTGCTATTATTAAGGGTTATGCATCAGGATCATTTTAGGATTTTTAGTGACTTATTTTATGATAATTTCAAATTTAGAGAAAAACTTCCAAAATTCTACATAGAACCTTCATCCCTTACATTCCTCAGTTTACAGTTGACTGCATTTCTCTTATCTGCCCCCTGCCTTGAACCCATGAATACATTTTATTCTTTTTTTCCCTTCTTCGCAGAGCCATTTGAAAGGATGGCAGATCCTTAGTTGTGTCTTTTGTGTCCTTTAAACATGGACTACTCAGGCAGTGCTACTATTTAGAGTTCCTGTTAGATTCAGGTTTCATATTTCTTCACAGGAATACCATAAAAGTAATGCTACAGTTCTTTCATAGTTCATTATTTCTATTACTTGGGATTAGCATTTACTATTTGGTTGAGATGGCATCTTCCATATTTTCTACTGTAAAATTAATTAATAAATACTTACAATGAATAAATGAGTGTTTTGTGGCAATTTGAGACTGTGTAAATATCCTGTTTCTTAGCAAACTTCCAACCATGAGTTTATCATTCATTGATGCTTTTTGCCTAAAACTCTATATTTCCTGAAATGATAGTTCACATTGTTTCCTTTGATTTAGTTTGTATCAAGATGTTTATCTCTGTCAATTACATTCTAAAAGCTGTACCTTGTTTTAATTAGTTGTCTCGTTATATTCCTATAAGCATTCTAGAATTAATTGATGGAGCATTAGTAGACACTCATCCCTTCCAGGTATAGGTAGCAATGTGTAATATAAGTGTAGTTTCCATGTTCCCTATTTACTTTATTACTGTGAACTTCTGGATTTCCATTTTATTCAGGGGGCTGTAATTCATTCTTTTAACATCGAAGCTATCCCAGATTTAGGGACTAAGAGTCCTTTCATATTGGCTCTTAAGACCTTTTGATATGTCTCCATTTTTCTTTGAGAGTGTTGGTACAAGATATTTAGCCTTGGCTTGACACCTGTAGGTCAGCGGCTAGGGCGCCAGCCACATACACCAGAGCTGGTGGTGTTATTTGTAAGGATTAGTGTGCTATAGGTGAGATAGGAAATGGCCATTTACTAATGGCAGTTTTTTCTTATTTTAAAAGCTAACTTTTAAAAGTTAATATGGGAATCTATCTTATGTAATTTAGTACTTCCTACAAATTAGTTTTGAAATGCTAAAGAATGTAAATAAAAGTTTGAAATTCATTATATAATTCCTTAGACAACAGACTTTTTCTGGAATTCTTTTTTTTTTGAGACGGAGCCTCAAGCTGTCCCCCCTGGGTAGAGTGCCATGGCATCATAGCTCATAGCAACCTCCAACTCCTGGGCTCAAGCGAGTCTCCTGCCTCCGCCTCCCAAGCAGCTGGGACCACAGGCACCCGCCACAACGCCTGGCCATTTTTTGGTTACAGCTATCATTGTTGTTTGGCGGGCCCGGGCTAGGGATTCGAACCAGCCACCTTAGGTGTATGTGGCTGGCGCCCCAGCCGATTGAGCCACAGGCACCGAGCCTGGAATTCTTATTCTAGATCTGCAAGTAGTTTTTCTTTATTGCCCATTCTGATTTGTAAAGATGTTGATGTTCTAGTGATACTCATCTATTAACAGTATATCATTTTAAGGTTTTCTTGGGCTATCAGTTGACAAAAGCACATCTATTTGATAAATCTGTCATTAAATGTGAGCGAGAAATTGTAAAAGTGAACACTATTTCCAGTATACTTGAATTCTTAACCAATTCAATTTTATCTTAGCACCACAGAGACCTTCAGATTGGAACAAAAAGAAGAGTGAGCCCTTAGGGAAATTGACTTCTTTATTTAAACTTATTGTGAAAGTAATCTATTCCTTCCACACTCTGAGTTTCAAGGAAGAACATTCTGATACCCTCTTCACTATTGGCAGTTCAATCACCAACATTCTTTCCAACGTACTTGGACGTATTTCTTTGCCATCTATGACCCGAAAAATATTTGCAACTTTAACACAACCTCTGATGTTATTTTATGAAAACTCAAAGTAAGTATTTGGGTTAGTAGCTTTGAATTAAATGTATTCAGTTTCTCTTCTTTTTTTTTTTTTTTTTTTGAGACACAGCCTCAAGCTGTTGCCCTGGGTAAAGTCCTGTGGTGTCACAGCTCACAGCAACCTCCAACTCCTGGGCTTAAGTGATTCTCTTGCCTCAATCTCCCAAGTAGCTGGGACTACAGATGCCTATCTGTTTTTTGGTTGTGGTTGTCATTGTTGTTTGACAGGCTCGGGCGGGATTCGAACCCTCCAGCTCTGGTGTATGCGGCTAGCACCTTAGCTGTGTGAGCTATAGGCTCCCAGCTTCTACCTGATTGCATTTGACCCTCTTTATGCTTTCTATCCAGTTTCTTATTTAGCAGATACATCTTTTCTAGCATTTTCCCCTCAAATAGTGAAACATTATTTGTAAATAAATCATTGACCACATTAGTCACTGTTTCTGTAGAATGTGATTTTTAAGGGTAAAAATGTTGGTTGAAATGATACACATATTTAAGTTTCTTAATTAATCTCCTAGAGTTTTAATTCTACATTGCCCTTTACATTTGAAATAAGCAGTACCTTAAAATCTGAAAAATTCAATAATGTACTTACAGAACTATTTCAAAAGGATTTATCAGTATTTTTATAGTAGGCTTGTGTGGTTCAATCATACAGTTTATTTTTTATAAATTAAACTCATAGGGAAAGATTTTATAAAGCACAAAGCTAAGTTTTTATTTCATTAAGAATAGTTTATGCTTTGAAAAATATGCCGGAACAAGTAACTAGTGTGAATACTTTGAGGAGTATTTTAGATATTTTCTGTGATTTAAAAGATTGTTTCATGCCTAATATTTGGCAGTTTGATTTTTTTATCGTTAAACCTTGGGACACATTTTGGTATCATTACATATGTATTTCTTGTATGGCTGTGTTACTTCATGTTTAGGTTTAGATCAGTAAATAGTATTGTTTACTTACTAAAATATAAACAGTACTCTTAACTGATGGGTTTTTCTTCCCAGGCTTGATGAAGTTCCTAAAGTGTACAGTTGTCTGAACAACAAGGTAAAAATACACAATTGTCTATATATACTTACATGATGAAAAATGATGGAGTTTATTTTTTTAATTTGGAAGGCAGTGTTTATTTGTATATGTAAGTTCTGGTATCTTGACAGGAAGAGACATCATAATTATTCCCATTTTTACAGATCATAGTGTAGGCATGGAGCATCCTAATTATCCTCTCTCCAAAATAGTGGCGTTTAGATAAATTGTCTTCCTTAAACTTAAGTCTGCTCATTTTTAAGGGGGTTTTTATACTTGATTTTTAATAGACATTCAGATAGTTTTTTTTTTAAAGGATTTAATGATGTATTAATTCATTGACTCCTATTTCACTTACATATATGGTATTTTGCTGTGTAAAATGTGCTCCTATAGATCATGGCAACCACATTTTTGACCCAACCCCTCAAGAAATTGGCCAGCTCTCAGTTGGAAGAGATATATCCAGGGAGGCCTAACGTTCCCCTGGTTAAGGTGCAGATCGCACCACCCTACCATAACCTCCTACTCTGTGAAGGCTGCCCTTCCATCCCTTCCAGGAGCTCTTCTTTCTCTGTCACATCCAGGGCCCTGGACAAGAGGGCCATGAGCTGGGGTCAGAGCTTCTGAGGCTGCTTGGCCCACATCTAGGGAAAACCCTAAAACCTCCCTGCATATGTAGGTCCACTCTTGTTTGGCTGGGCCTTGGCTCTTGCCCCACACAGTTGTACCCACCTCGTGAGCTAAGCCACCCCCCTTTCTCCAGATTGTAGTGCTCAATGGAGGCTGCTCTGTACTGCTCCCACCAGATCCCAAGTGTTCCCTGAATAAGTACAACTGGCTCCAATGTTTTTTAGGAGTTTAGTTTAGTAAGTTTGTGTGGGCAACTATTCTTATTAAAATGATGTAAAAACTTTTTTCTATGAATGGAAAATAATAAATTGAGATTTTTAAAAATATCTATTGTCAAGAAAATTTCTCTGATAATTTGTCAGTTTATAAAGAGGAATGTATATTCAAGGGCAATAGCAGAAGCTTGTTTAAAATCATTCAAATATTAAAAAATTAAAATAGCAATATGTTCTGCAAGTTAATGTTTAGTATATTTTTTCCTTTTTTTTTTTCTTTTTTCCTAGTTAGAAAAGCTACTAGGAGAAATTATTGCTTGTCTACAGTTCAGCTACACTGGAGCATATGACAGTGAACTTCTTGAACAACTCTCTCCATTGTTATGCATAACATTTCTACATAAGAATAAACAGATTCGAAAACAGAGTGCTCAGTTCTGGAATGCCACATTTGCTAAAGTGACAGTGTTGATTTATCCTGATGAGTTAAAGTATGCCAACGTCAAAACTTTTATATAACTGTTGTATTGTGATATTTGTAAATTAGTATCTTGGTTTAAACTAAACTTTTCTTATGGGGAATTATTGCAGAGGATTCCTTAATTGAAATACTATTATTTGGAGTAGAAGGAAATTACTAAATATCATTTGACCTTTTCTTTGGTGCTTAGAGTAACCTTCACTTCAGGAACCAAGAAAAGCAATTTAAAGTTATTCTTAATAAAAGAAACAAGAAAGGGAAGAAATAGATGGTTTTTAAAGCTAGACATGAATCATTGACGTAATATTTGTACTTCTGTTTAGCTTTTGCCATTGTAAAAATTTGGAAAGTTTGATAAGTTTTTAAAGAAGAAAATTTGGAAATTCAGAAAAATACAAGGAAAGATATAAAAATTCTCTAATTTCTCCTAGTTTTATATTTGTATAGAAAGAAGTAGCCTTTAATTAAGCCCAGCGTATTTTGCTGCTCTAAAATTATAAGTAAAGTGCTTTTGTTAGTATGTTCACTGGTACTTGACTCAAGATATATATGTTTATGTACTTTTTAAAAGATCAGTACTAAGACAAGCCAAACAAAAATTTCTGCTTCTGTTGCCTGGTTTGGAAACTGTTGAAATGGTGGAGGAATCCAGTGAACCATATTCAGATACAGTAAGTTTTGAGTTTTGATTCTTTGTTTTTTAACTTTTAAATGATATTTGAATCGTTTGTTGATTGTTAAGTGCCAAACACATGGAATCTGAACAGAAAAGAGTTCTATAACATAGGGTTTCTCTGTATTGTTCATTGTCTGGCCTAAAATACTTTATGAATTAAAGACAAAATTTTTCACTAGTGATTCTCATTTATAATCTCTAATTCTCATTCATTAATCTTTTTTGAACTCAGGTGCCTTGTGTGTACTATGTTAGTTTGTGGTTGTTAAAATACATAGTTAAGTATTGATTTGGAAAAAATTAGAAATAATAGTTACCAGTACATGTCTAAGCAAGAGCTACCCTCATTTTTTCCTATTAATTTTCTCATTTTTTCTGTCAGAAAACATGTCTTTGTTATCACATTATACATTAGGACTAAAATTCTTTGATATTGCCTGAAGATCTAAGAGTTTAGAGGAAGAAAGTCATGGGTATTACATATATTATATACCTATGAGGTGGAATATCCTTAAACATTATTTAGGAACAAATGAGGTGGCTGTGTGCTGTGGCTCATGCCTGCAACCCTAGCACTCTGGGAGGCTGAGGCAGGTAGTTTGCCTGAGCTCAGGAGTTCTGAGATCAGCCTGAGCAAGACTGAGACCCCCATCTCGACAAAGTAGCCAGGCATTGTTGCAGGCACCTGTAATCCCAGGTACCAGAGGCTGAGGAAAGAGAATCACTTTGAGCCCAAGAGTTTGAGGTTGCTGTGAGCTATGCTATCCCAGTACTCTATGGAGGGTGACACAGTAAGACTGTCTCTAAATAAAGAAAGAACAAATGAGGTATAGCAGTTTTTCATTTAGAATCTGTTAAAAATATGTAAGTGCCAAATATTCTGTTGAGGGAAAGTGTGTTTGATGTAGTAACATTCTATTTATTTTTTATTTCTTAATTTCAGAATATTACAGGGGGTATATATGTAATCTGTAATTTATATACATTATTAACCATTCTATTTATTTTTTATTTCTTAATTTCTTAAGAATTATAAATTTCTGTAATTTATATGCATTATTAACCATTATAGTAACATTCTATTTTTTATTTCTTGATTTCAGAATATTACAGGGGGTATATATGTAATCTGTAATTTATATGCATTATTAACCGTTCTATTTTATTTTTCTTAATTTCTTAAGAATTTCTTAAGAATTATAAATTTCTGTAATTACATGCATTATTAACCATTCTGTTCATTTTTTATTTCTTAATTTCAGAATATTACAGGGGGTATATATGTAATCTATAATTTATATGCATTATTAACCCTCTTTTTTTTTTTGGTTTTGGTTTTAGATAGTTTCACTCTGTCACTCTGGGTAGAGTGCTACATTATCATAGCTCATAGCAACCTCAAACTCCTGGGCTCAAGCTATTCACTTGTGAAATGACTCAAGGCCCAGCTAAGGTTTGTATATGTAGAAGAGGCAGGTCTTTCTCTTGCTCAACCTGGTCTCTATCTCCTGACCTCAAGTGATCCTCCCACTTCAGCTTCCTGTTTATTGTTTAATGTGTAAAGTTATGATTTTCAGTTTTCTTTTTTTTTTTTGAGACAGAGCCTCAAGCTGTCCCCCTGGGTAGGGTGCTATGGCATCACAGCTCACAGCAGCCTCCAACTCCTGGGCTCAAGCGAGTCTCCTGCCTCAGCTTTCCAAATAGCTAGGACCACAGACGCCTGCTACAACACCTGGCTGTTTTTTTGGTTGCAGCCGTCATTGTTGTTCGGCAGGCCCAGACTGGATTCGAACCTGCCACCTTAGCTGCTCGAGCCATAGGCACTGAGCCTGATTTTCAGTTTTCTTTTAGGATACTCCCAGTATAGGTAGAATATTTGAATTCAGTAATTTGATTGACATTATAGTAATTATGTATTTATTATTTTCAGAATTCATAAAATTAAATGGTGCAAAGCACCTGCTCTAAAGTTAGAGATAACAAAGCCATTTGCTATTACTGAATTAGTAGGTTTGTTTTCTTTGATTTTTATAGGTTTGAATAATCAGAAGAAATTTGACATTATTTGAAATAAATACCTATTAGATTAGAATCTTAAAAATGTGAAAAGGAGAAGTAAAATAATACAGTTGAACTTAATGAGATTGTTTTATTTTCAATAAAACAGACAGAAAATTCACAATTAAATATGAAGATAAGTGGTATGGAAAGAAAATCAAGTGGTAAAAGAGATTCCTTATTGGCACTAACAAAGGATAAGAAAGAAAATATGAAACCACCAGCCAAAGTATGTTGTTAAGACTGTATTTACTAACATAATATACTTATTTCTTTATTTATTAAGACAGTATCACTGTATTTACTAACATACATACTTGATTTGTTTGTTTGTTTGTTTGTTTATTGAGGCAGTATCACTTTATTGCCCTGAGTAGCATACTAGTGATTCATAGCTTGCAGCAACCTCAAACTCTTTGGATCAAGTGATCCTCTTGCCTCAGCCTCCTATGTAGCTGAGACTACAGGTGCATTTGCCCAGTTATTTTTGGATCTGGGGTTTCACTCTTGCTCAGGCTGGTCTCAAACTCTTGAGGTCAAGGGATCCTCCCTCCTCAGCCTCCCAAAGTGCTGAGATTATAGTCATGACCAACTTTGCCCAGCCCCCAAACTATATTTAATAGTTTCTATAGATTAAGTATATAGTAGCCAGAAGATATGCAACTTTTAATTGGAAAAAAAGCTGTAACAGACTAAAAAGATAGGGGATGACAGAATTTAGTCCAAAAGGACTAAGGTAGCATGGGAATCTTGAAGCCTTAGGAAATTCTTTCTTAGTAAAGTAGATTTCTATGTAAACCTTAATAGCTATTACCTACATATATGTGTAGCTATTCCAGGTGGCAGCTTTTGAGGTGGAATGATACTAGTTATGAATGATGGACAAAGGTAGCACAAGAAGAGAATATTTTAGACATTTTTTAAGACTGTTTTTATATTAGAGCATAGCATTTTGAATAGGAATAAAGAATACCTAGGTAAGACATTTAAGCCAATGCAAAATCTATGCCAGATAACAGATTTTTTTTTTAGAGAATAGTAGTTCTCTTTGATAAGAATCTTCAACCCATATAGCTCTAATGGAATGAAAGAAAAATGTTATTTTTTAAGAATAACTGACACAATTTGGTAGCAACTATGAATAAGATAAAAACAATGGTTGCATTGAAAATTTATAAAGATAACACTGTAGTGCCAGAGATCCTTTTAGGCATGTAGGTCATGTATTGGCAGCTGTATTACTTCAGTAGTTCTTCCACTCGAGCTCCAGATAGTTTTCCCTCTTGCCAAATAAAGTGATTTGTGTTGTTGGCCTGACAAACATATTAGTCCACTTTGCAAAGACTAGCCTACTACAAAGTAGGTCTATTAGCTACTAAAGAGGTCTATTAGCTTTTATTTTCTCAGCATTTATTAGAAGCAAACAGAAAGTGGGGGGAATTGTGCTGATTTAGTGTTGTCATAGCTCACAGCAACCTCAAATTCTTGGGCTTAGGTGATCCTCTTGCCTCAGCCTCCCAAGTAGATGGAACTATAGTCGCCCACTACAATATCTGGTTCTTGGTTTTGAGGCAGAGCCTCCAGTTGGTGCCCTACGTAGAATGCGGTGGCATCACAGCTCACAGCAACCTCCAACTCCTGGGCTCAAGCAAGTCTCCTGCCTCCATCTCCCAAGTAGCTGGGACTGCAGGCACCCGCCACAGCACCTTGCTATTTTTTGGTTGCATCAATCGTTGTTTGGTGGGCCCGGGCTAGATCTGAACCCGCCACCTTAGGTGTATGTGGCTGGTGCCTTAGCCACTTGAGCCACAGGCACCAAGCCATTTTTTTTTTTTTTAAATTTTTTTATTTTTAAGAGACCGGTGTTATTATTGTTTAGGCTGATCTCAAACTCCTGTGCTTGGGCAGTCTAACTACTTTGACCTCCCAGTGCTGAGATTTATAGGCATGAGCCACTGTACCTGGTTTCATACTAATTTGTTAATGGTCACGAATGTTATATGGGCTTGAACTTCAAACTTTTCCAATCGTTATTGAAAAAGTATATCAGTATTAGCAAACAGATTGATGGAAGTGTTGGAAAATAATTTGGAAGCTAAAATGTACATTTACCTTTTTTTAATCTTTAGCCAAAAATTGAATCTTCATCTCTAAAAGTAAAGAGTGAAACACTTTTAGAAGAAGAAAAGTCTACTGACTTTGTGTTTATACCTCCAGAAGGAAAAGATAGGAAAGAAAAAATACTAACTGAACATCAAAAAGAAGTATTCAAAACAAAGAGGTTTGTAGGCATTTTATAACTGTTTAGAACTAAGACACTGTGTATGCCAAATTTTAATGTCAAAACATATACACTGTATATACATAAAATTTCTTAATGTATAATACTACCTACCTATAGATACAAGGTAATGTACCAAATGTTTGTTACAAATTGAATTGCTTTACTAAAGCAGTAGATTGGGAGATTGCTTATTTCATGGGAATGTCTGGAAAGTATACAAAAAGACCGTTTAGTGGTAGAATTCTAAGTTTTCATTTATAACTGGAGGTATAGCATCAGAGTTTTGGAGTTAATTTAAGTAAAATCTTTTTCAGGTGTGATATTCCTGCCATGTATAATAATTTGGATATTTCACAAGATACCTTATTTTCTCAGTACAGTCAGGAAGAGTCTATGTAAGTATGGAAGCTGTCAAACTTTTATTTCTGTAATTATAAAATCAACATTTTAATTTATACAATTATTTATTTCAGGGAAACTCCTACTTTAAGCAGAAAACAAAAGGAGGATTCCAAAATGATGTTTGAGGTATATTTGGTATTTCATATTTTGGGATTATTAGAATCATCCGGCCATTAAAGAGTCTCCTAAACTGCTATGAGGTTATCTGTAAGCCTTTTTTTATTTGGTTCTAAGATTTATTCTATAAGCTCTTTACTCCCTAGGTACAAATAGAGTTATAGCTGGTGTGTATATTTAAAATGTATTTGGCATTTATTGAGTATAATTAGGAATGCAGATTAATAGGCACCTGCCACTACCTTTAGAATGTTTGTTGGAATCGACACAAAATTTTCCCAGAAAGTCAGTCTTGTTTGCTGGTTAATCTTTATATGTACTTTTTCTGTGCAGGAGGAACAAATGGAGAGTAATAATGTCATTCCCCAAGATGTCACGGAAAACTGTGGTATGGGTGAACATCTTGAAAAGACTTCAAATAACGAGTGTGGTTCTGTTGGCAAAACCAATCCAGAAAAGCTAAGCGCTAAAAATGATTCTAGAAAAAAAGCTTTAATTCCAGCAAAGAAAACTTCAACTGAATATACATCTAGTACAGAAAATTCTTTTGTCAGCAGTAGCTCAGTTGCTAATGCCACTATTTCTGGAACTTCCCCACACCCTCGGAGGCAAACTTTTATTACATTGGAGAAGTTTGATGGTTCAGAAAATAGACCTTTTAGCCCATCCCCCTTGAATGACATGTCATCAACTGTTACAGTGAAAAATAACCAGGAAAACGTGATTAAAACAGATATTCCACGAAAAGCAAAGCGAAGAGAAATGACTCTTTCAAAATCTGATTCTGAAAAAGCATCGAATGCAACTAAGAGATCAGGCCGGAGAGTGGGTAAAGCTGAACAAGCAGGGAATAAAAGGTATAAGCCCATAATGAGATCTGAACAGGACAAAAATACTCAGGAATCTATTGAAGGCATGGTAACCTTAGAAAATAACCCACCCTGTTTGGTTAATCAAACAGAATATACATCAGATAATCGGGTTCATCTTTCTCAATCTGCAGTAGAGTACGAAGATACCAGGCTTAAATCAACAATTGAAAATGCTGTCTCCTTGGAAAACAATACTGTAGAAGAGAAAAATGTAGAAATTAACTTGGAATCCAAAGAAAATACACCCCCAGTAGTAATACCATCAGACCAAATAGTAAATGAGGATAGTCAGGGTAACATAACTCCAAACCAAAAAACCCTTAGGCGATCTTCAAGGCGCCGTTCAGAAATATCAGAATCTACCACTGATAGTCAAGATAAGGAAAATAATCATCAAAAAAGGGAAAGACGTAAAGAAGAAGAAAAACCTTTTCAGAAGAGTCCCTTGCATACAAAAGAAGATGTATTGCCTAAGCAAAAACCGATTTGTGAACAAATTGTACAGGAAAATTTAATTGAGAAAGGAAATAATTTACATGAGAAGACTTCAGGGGAAACTAGTGCTAATGCAGAAATTGACCAAAATAAAAGCAAGCCGGACCCTGAGAATATTAAGTCAGAGGGAGATGGTGTCCAGGACATTGCACATAAGTCCTCTGAGAAACCAGTAAGGGGCCGAACACGGTATCAAACAAGAAGAGCAACTCAGGGTTTTCTTTCCAGCATTGAAAACTCCGAATCTGATAGTTCTGAGGCAAAAGAAGAAGGTTCTAGAAAGAAGAGACCTGGAAAATGGAAGAGTAAAAGCAATGACAGTGTTGATGTTGAAGATCAAGAGGAGAAAATGGTAAAACTGGACTGTATAAAAGCTGAAAATCAGACACATTGTAAAGCAAGTTCTGAAGTAGACATTAAGTCTCAGGTTTGTGGAAAAAAAGATGAAAGTAGTACTGTAACACTTGAGGATTCTACATCTTCAGATTTACAAGTTTCTGATGATGGAGCAAATACACATGAGGGAGAAAATAAAACTAGCAAATGTGAAGAATACTGTTTTTCAAGTCCACCCCTGCCAGAATCAAATCTAAGGACTAGAAATGCCAATAAGAGATTACATAAGCGAGACTGTGTTGATAACAGTAGTGTAGGAGAATCCTCAAAAATACGGACATCAGACATGTCTTTGCTTCCTGAAAAAACTCCACAAACCCTTGAATGTCAGCATAAGAGAAGTAGAAGGGTGAGGAGATCTAAAGGTTGTGATTGCTGTGGGGAAAAATTACAACTTCAAGAGAAGTCATTAGTTGGGTTAAAGAACACAGAAAATAATGATGTAAAGATTAGTGAAACAGCAAAGATAGATGTACAGGCACCAGTAACTGTATCAGAAACTTCAAAAGCTAATGTGTATTCTGAAGTAAAATTTTTAGATGAGCACCACAGTGTGAATTTTCATTTGGGTCTCAAGGAGGATAATGATACTATTAATAATTCATTAATTGAATCTGAAACTGAAGTGAAAGAAAATACTACTAAAGAAACTCTTCCTTCTGAGATGATAAGTTATAAAGAGGAAATTAGTGATATGGATTCTAGTGAAATGATGCCTCTTAAAAGCCAAGAGCCACCTAATAAAAAATTTATAGCTATTGGCCCTTGTTTAGGTGATTCCAAAGATACTTCACAGGAATGTTCTTTAGAGACTAAAGAAGAAGGAAAATCAGAAATTACCCTGAAAAGGGATTTAAGCCTTCAGAGTGTTGTTAATGTTGGAAAAAATGCATATGAGATAACAGAATCCAATCTAGAGGAAGTAGAAACCATGGAATTCAGTGTACAAATTGATAAGTCTGAAGCTAGCATCTCTGAACAACAGAGTGCCAAAACTGGTATTTCTGAACCAGCAGCAACAGAGGAAAACAGTGGAAGAAGTGGTGAATCTGAAGCAGACATATCTAAAGAACTGAATGTGAATGAAGTGGCAACTGAGAAATTTAATTCTGATAATACTCTACCCATAGCAGTGAATACTCAGACTGAGATACCGGAACAAACACCAGTTGGAGAACTAGATGGAGCAAGTGATGTATCTGATGAAGGTTCATTTGAAGAAATGAATGTTGAAATGGAAAATTATGAACAAACAGTGATTGATGAGGTGAATACTGAACCTGACCACCTCAGTGAAACAGAAGATGAGGATGTATCCATCAAAACCTGTAGATCTGAAGAAACTCAGAGAAAAAGACTGAATGTAGAAATGGACAACTTTGTTTCTGACTCACTTGAAATGAGCACTAAAGAAGAAAAGGTTGACTGTAATAAAATTGAAACAAATACTGAACTTAATACAGCTAAAGAAATAAAAGCAGATGACAATCAAATGGTAGTAGGAAATGATACTTTACAGGAAGTTCACCCTTCAGAGAGATTGGAGGAGCCATCAAAATCTCTGACGTCTGAAACAGGTATCTCTGAACTGGTAATAGAAGATAATGCATCTCCTCAAAAATTAAGGGAACTTGATCCTTTGCTTGCGTCAGCAAATGGCAGTCCTAGTGGCATGCAGACACGCTGTGTCTGGTCACCTTTGGCTTCTCCATCCACCAGCATTTTAAAGCGAGGACTAAAAAGGCCCCAGGAGGAAGAGATCTCATCACCTATTAACAAGGTAGGGAAAAAGAGGCTGAATGCATTGTTCACCTTTGGCAAGATTGGGGAGTCTCTTAACATCTTTTCTGCTCCTCATACCATTGTATCATATGAGGAAGAGATTTAGGAGCTCAGGTAACGCTGGTTGCCATTAATAAAGCAAGTTTAGCACTTACTGTGTGCCGGGAGATCAAGCTATTTTACCTAGGTGTTTATATGAACGCTTTCTTTTCTAGACCATGTTGGTAATTTTTTTTTTTTTGAGACGCAGTCTCACTTTGTCACCCTTGTTAGAGTGCTGTAGTATCATAGCTCACAGCAACCTCAAACTCTTGGGCTTAAGTAATTCTCTTGCCTCAGACTCACGAGTAGCTGGGGCTATATGCACCCACCACAATGTGCAGCTATTTAGAGTGGGGTCTTGCTCTTGCTTAGGCTAGTCTTGAACTCCTGTGGTCAGGCAGTCCACCCGCCTTGGCCTCCCAGAGTGCTGGGATTACAGGCATGAGCCACAAGACCATGCCTAATTTAACAGATTTTTTTTTTTTTGCAGTTTCTGGCTGGGGCTGGGTTTGAACCTGCCACTTCCAGCATATGGGGCCAGTGCCCTACTCGTTTGAGCCACAGGCGCTGCCCCAACCATGTCTAATTTGAAGGAAAAAAAGTCTTGTTAAGCTGTACTTTGATCAGTTTGTAGATGTGATTTTTAATTATATCCCATCTTCTGAGCTAAATTATAGTCCCTTTAGTTTAGGAAAAAACATGGATTATCTATATATCTGCTTTGGCTTTTGGCCCTATACCTTGCTTATAATTTGTTGGATGAATAAAAAAAAAAGTTTTAAGGCTCGGCGCCTGTGGCTCAATCGGCTAAGGCGCCAGCCACGTACACCTAAGGTGGCGGGTTCGAATCCCCAGCCCGGGCCCGCCAAAAAACAATGATGGCTACAACCAAAAAAAAATGGCTGGGCATTGTGGCGGGCACCTGTGGTCCCAGCTACTTGGGAGGCGGAGGCAGGAGACTCGCTTGAGCCCAGGAGTTGGAGGTTGCTATGAGCTGTGATGCCATGGCACTCTACCCAGGGGGATAGCTT
>CAUYQV010151990.1:0-29693 GCA_963574575.1 Galagoides demidoff
TCCTGGCTCCTAGGGCTCTGTCGTGAGATCCTGACTCCTGCCTCTGCTTCCTGTCATTGCCTCCTGCCTCCTGCCTCTGCCTCCTGACTCTGCCTCCTGCCTCCAGCCTCCTGCCTCTGCCTCCTGCCTCTGCCTCCTGCCTCCTGCCTCTGCTTCCTGCCTCTGTCTCCTGCCTCCTGCCTCTGCCTCCTGCTTCCTGCCTTCTGCTTCTGCCTCCTGCCTGCTGCCTCTGCCTCCTGCCTCTGCTTCCTGTCTCTGCCTCCTGCCTCCTGCCTCTGCCTCCTGACTCTGCCTCCTGCCTCCAGCCTCCTGCCTCTGCCTCCTGCCTCTGCCTCCTGCTTCGGCCTCAATGCATCCGGCACCCTGCTCCCTGCCTGGGGCTGGCCACACCAACTTGCTCTCTTGCCTTTGCCAAGTGCTGTTTCTTCTGCCTAGAATTCTCTTCCCATCTCTTGTGTGTCACTTAATAAGAACCTTTTCATCCTTGAGCTCTCAGCCCAAGCTTCTTAAGGAAGGCTATTCTGCTGCCCCAGGGCCAGCTCAGCTTCCTCTGTGAAGCCCTACTGCAGACAGACCTGTCTTCCTTTCCTTCTGAGGACTGCACTCACCCTGCAGCTGGACATTCACTAGTGAATTAGCTGATGGATCCTGCTCCCTCCTTTTAGGCTGGAAGCTTCCTAAGAGGCAGGGACAGCAAAGCATGGCTGTGTAGACATCATGCACTCACAGACACCTCCTATGGAAACATTCTCTTGTCTGCTCTGAATCACAGACAGTCTTCCAGTCTGGGTGACTCTCGTCTATGGTAGGTGTTAAATGAAAATTTGTGATTCACTTTCAAAAACTGCCTGCCATTCCTTCAGAGTACTAACTCCACTCCTAGCTCCACTCTCCTTAATGAGGCAGGTGACTAATAGAGAATGTGTGGAGAAAGGAAAGAGGAGATACAGGGGTTGCGTATCATCTGCTTAACTGTCTGCAAGATTTGAGCTTCAGAATGTAGGTTTTTTTGACTTGGAGGAGAATTCCAGGGATGGTCTACCTATTGAACCAAGAATTCAAGTAAAGTCAATTATTTGTGTAGCACGGAGGGAGGGTGGTAAAAGCATAAACTTTGGAATTAGATTGCCTGGATTCCACCACTTATTAGCTTTGTGAATTTAAATGAATTACTTAACCTGCTTCTTACTCAGCTTTGTCATTTGTAAAATAGGAGGAGAAAGAATAGTTTTGTTGCAGGGTTGCTATAATGTATGTGTATTTTATAAAGTGTTTAGAAAAGCACATGATTTATAGAACTTTTTAAAAGTTTTATTTAAGAGTAGAACTTGCTGTGCCTTTTCTAGTGCCAATGCCTGTCACCACTTCCTTCCTCAGTGTCTTGCTTTTTCTACCATTATTCTGCCCCTCCTTTAATCTGAGCTGATAAGATCTGACTGCGTCTTGCTGTTGATCCTACATAGATTATGAAAACACATATATTTAAAATTTTCTTTTGTGTTTTTCATGGCAAAGTTTCAATTCTCCACTGGTGGGAAGGATTTCTATCATCTCAATTATATTTGAGCTGTAATGCAAGAACATTTGGTTCCCCCAGGTTCAATTAGGGAGAAGGAACAGTTCTGGGAGGCGAGAGACCTGGAGAAAAGTGGCTTTTGCTGGTGTGAATCAACACAGTTCGCTCCCCCGTGCTAAATGGAGCTGCAAGCTCCAGCACACACCTCTGTGCCCATTCACTCTCTCCTGGCTCACCTCTCAGGGGGCCACTGGGCTAGCAAGCTGGCATCCAGTGAACAGGAATGCTAATGAAATACCTTTCTAAGATGGGTTGCCAGGGCAATTTAAAAACAGAACTAGTTATTAAGGTTCACTAATGGCCTATGAGGGCTGAGCCTGTGAGGTCTGAGCCGGCCAAGGCAGAGGGTATTTTCTGGTGTGAAGGACAAAACCCAGAATCTGAGGTACGAGTTCAACCCAGATTCCACCACTTCAGGCTTTGGAGACCTTGACAGATGTCCCCTCCTTCCTTTAGTTCTCCTCATCTGTTAAAAATTTTTTTTCACTCATTAGTTCAACAAACCTTTGCTGAGGTCCTACTGTATGTGAGGCACCGCGGGAGAGATGAAATCTCCGATGCTTTGCAGGGGAAGCACTCTGCTAAGTGCACCTCTGAATCCTCAGATTTGGTGAACCTGGGGACAGGAGAAAATGGGGTGTTCAGTTTCAATCTGTGTAATTAACCTAGGAGGGAACCTGTGGCACGTAATATGCACTCTGGAAGTATCTGATGTTCTTTTAAAAATCCTACTATTGGCTTTCTTATTTTCTGAAATGTTTCTATTGATTTAGGTTTTCATACTGATGGTTTCTTTCTTCCCATTTGCTTTGAATTTACTTGGTTTTTCTTTGTCTAACCTTTTAAGGTGACAACCCAAATCACTGATTTTTAGCCTTGAAAAAATCCTAAATATCTGTATATAAAGTTGTAAAATGTATTCTAGCACTATTGTGCTGTTTCCTAAAATTTGTGATAATTGTGTTTTCATTATGATTGAAATATTTTAATGTCCTTTGTGATTTCTTCTTTGGCCTTGTGGAATTATTTAATTTATAGATATTTTCATTTTCTTAAAAAGTTAATTGCAAAGGATGCACGGAGCCTCCCCATGTGGTATCCTAAGGACTCCTGTCTGGATAGTGCCCTTCCCTTTGGTTCTCTATCCTGTAAATTCCAGTTGCCTTAGTATCCCTCAACACTCATCTCTCCCACTTCAGTCCGGCAAGACTGCTATTCTCTCCATGGGTTTTATATTTTTGTGCTGGGTAGACCTCTGAGAGTTTCCCAGGGTAGAAAGTTGAGAAAACATCAAACTCACCACACGTTCATTTTTTGCTAGCATTTCATTTCTCCTCCGAAAAATACTTTTTTTTTAGTTTTTATTTTAGTTTTTGTTTAGTTTTATAGTTGCTTACAGAGGCGAAGGGAGGCAAATTAGTTTAGACAGAACCCCTACCTTGGTCATGGCCAAACCCAAAACATCACTTTTTAATTTAATCTTATTTAGGTTACAAATATTAATATAAGAATGTGGTTTCAGAAATTTAGGCTTTAAAATGCATGCTTTTTCATTTTAACAAAGTACTTATTTCATCAGGGATATCTTTATAGGGTTTTAATTTAACCTTTCTCTGCATTACTAACTGTGAGTTCTTTATGTATATGAATTTCAGAGGGCGAGAAAAACAATTGAGCTATTTTTCCCCTCGATTTACGAACAATTGAATTGTATCTATAACTGCTGTATAAAATCTCTTTCTACCAATATCAGAACAGTGCTTTAATTTGATAACATGAAGAGGTAGTGAAGAATGACTGATTTAACACATGAGATCAACTATGAACAGCTTATGAGTTGATTTACTTAAGCGTGATGTTAGAAACTCATAGTAAAATGAGGCCCTGATGTAGCTATAATGTAGCAGGTTGATGGCCTCCATCTCTCCTTGCTCAGGTGATGGTTAGTTACTCGGTAATGTGTGAAGAAGGGTCATATTGCTGTCCTGCTCCTGCATGGATGTTCTCACTCATTCTTTCTAATCTACACGTTTTGCTGAATCTCTTCTGTGTTCCATACTTGTCTTTGCCAGATGTGCCAGTAATTCTGTTTCAGATAAGTCGCTGCCTCTATCTGTGAGTAGTCTAACTCTAGAGAGTCCTCAAAGTTTGTTTATAATTCCTTATAGCATAGCTGTTATAAAAAAGTCTTTAATTATTTAATTTTTCTTTTTGAGACAGAGTCTCACTTTGTCACCCTCAGTAGAGTGCTATGCTGTCACAGCTCACAGTACCCTCAAACTCTTGGATTTAAGTGATTCTCTTGCTTCATCCTCCTGAGTAGCTGGGACTATGGGCACCAGCCACAATGCCCAGATATTTTTTTTTTTTTTCTGCAGTTTTTGGCCGGGGCTGGGTTTGAACCCACCACCTCCAGCATATGGGGCTGGCCTACTCCTTTTAGCCACAGGTGCCGCCCAACACCTGGCTATTTTTAGAGACGAAGTCTTGGTCTGGCTCAGGCTGGTCTCAAACCCATGAGCTCAGGCAATTCACCTGCCTTGGCCTCCCAGAGTGCTAGGATTATAGGTGTGAGCCACTGCACCCGGCTATTGCATTATTATTTTTTTTAAGCTATTCTTATTTTTATTGCCTATTGTATATATGCAGGAAAATGTGGAAAATTGGGTTTTATTTTACTCTTCCCAAGTATACTCTAGGAATTGCTTTGCTTAAATTCTTTGTTACCTGGAAATAGCATCTGTATGTCAAAGAAGGGATTTAGGCCACTTGGTTTTTGATGAAAAGAATAATACTAGTTTATACTATTTGAAAAAGTTTGTTTCACTGGCTTAAAGGTTATTGACTTTATACTTAATCCCTATGTCACATTGTTAAAAATAATTCCTAGGTGCAACCACCTCAGGTTTTGCCTTTAGCTGTTTTATTTAAGATGGTACAAATGAACTTAGTAACATTTTGGAAGTTTGAAAGCTTTTCTTTTTTCTACTCATTGGTGGTTTTTTTTTTTTTTTTTTTTTTGCAGTTTTTGGCCAGGGCTGGGTTCAAAGCCGCCACCTCTGCCATATGGGGCCAGCGCCCTACTCCTTTGAGCAACAGGCACTGCCCACTCATTGGTTCTTTTATGCATTTCAAATAGTTAAGGCTGCTAAAACAATGAGTTTGGGTAAATGAGATTATTCTATCTTCCCACTTGTATTGATTCATCAACTAGCTATAATTTAAAGTCACAAATGCCACCGTTTTTAGGAAAAGAATCATACTTTATACTCTGGAGAATACAAAATAACCTCTTTCCTGGCCTTTAATTGCTTGAAGCCTAATTACCCACAAACGTAAACAATGTACATTTTTTAAAGTGCAAAACATAAAAGAACATTTTGTCAAAAACATGTACAGTGGCAAGTGATGTGGACAAGTCAGGGATGAAACTGAAGATTGAAGTTGGCTGAGTACTCTCTTTCACAGAAAGACTGTGTAACCTCTGTACACTTACGATGGCCCAATACACTTCCTGCGTGTCCATATTGGAATTTTAGAAGGCTCTTGGTTCCTTGAAATACAGTAGGCAGTGTCGTCTAGTTTGACATCCTGTCTCCGTCCTGTGATTTCTCTGCTGCCTTTTGTTAACAGCCTCATCTGCTTTCTAGAGCCCCAGTTCTCCACTTCCATTACTGCCTCCTTGCCAGTGAGCCTGTCCAAGGTGCCTCTGCAGCCAGTACTAGACTGGCTCCATATTCTGATTCCAAACCAGGGTACAGGCCAGGGTGGATTTTTATATCCAGGTTATAAGTGGACAAGAGGCAATGACCAGGAAGAGCATCTCCAAATGCACCCCAAAACTTTCATTCAGTTCCACAGAGAACTAAAGGGCATTCCTCTATTCCTTGAGATCCATTAGTGAGCTGATCTGCTAGCATTTACTGAATTAGCCATCAAACTGATGGAACTTTAAAAACAATTTTATGTAATGGGTTTTTGTTCATCTGAGATTGCAAGACCTTCTTGTCTGCTGAATTATCTGTTAGACTCTATACCGACACCTCAGCTGGAATACTCTAGCTCCAAGCTTCTTAATCTTGGAACTATTGACATATTGGTCTGGAGAATTCCTTGCTGTGGGGGGACACCTGGTGCACTGTGGAATTCTTAGCAACATCCTTGGCTTCTCCCCTCCACAGACACTCAGCTGTGACAAGCAAAAATGTCTCTAAGGCATTATCAAACATTTCCTGGCAGAGAATAGTACCCCTGATTGAAACGACTGTTTTAGCTCTTATTTATTTATATTACATTTTATATATTAGGGCAAGCCTACTTTTATTCTCCCCTTTTCTCCCTCAAACATTTTTTCAATTATTCTTCCAGATTTATTATTCCACTTGGACTTCAGATTCATTCCACTTATACCAATCCAGAAACGTTTGCATTTATACTAGTGTTTTTCTAAAGCAAATTAACATGTAGTTCTGCTGTTGGTCATAAGTTTAGTATGAAAAATACAGAAAGTCCTTGAATAATATCTTTGCATTCGGCATTGTTTCATCATAAGGTTGATTAGTTAAAAAAAAAAATTGATTCCCAAGCAGGGCCACTGTGTGGGGGGAGTTGGCAAGTTCTCCCCTTATTTCTGTGGATTTTCTCCAGGGGAGATCGGGGATCCTTCTAAATCCCAAAGATGTGCTTGTTAGGTGAATTGGCGTGACTACAGAGTACCAGTGTGAGTGTGCAAGTATGTTGAGTGTGTGTGTGTGATTGTGAGAGTGTGTGTATGAGAGTAGTGTGAGCGTGTGTGTAGAAGTGTGTGAGAGTGCATGTGGTGTGTGAGTGAAAGTGTGTGCATGTGAGAGTGTGTGAGAATATGTATGTGTGTGAGTGTGAGAGGTGTGTGGAGTGAATGTATGTGTGTAGAGTGAGTGTGTGTGTGAAGGAGAGTATGTGTAAGTGTGTATGTGTATGAGTATGTATGAGTGTGAGGAGTGTTGTGTGAGTGTGAGAGAGTATGTGTGAGAGTGCATGTGAGTGTGAGAGTAGTGTGTGTGACAGTAGTATGTGGGCGTGTGTGCGAGTGAAAGTGTGTGTATGCGTGTGTGAGTGCATGAGTGTGTGAGTGAAAGTGTGTGAGCATGTGAGAGAGTGTGTGTGTGTGGAGTGAAAGTGTGAGTATGAGTGTGTGGAGTGAGTGTGTGAGCATGTGAGAGTGTGTGTGTGTGACAGTAGTGTGTAGGCATGTGTGAGTGAAAGTGTGTGAGATTATGTGTGAGTGTGTGTGAGTAAATGAGTGTGTGTGAGTGAAAGTGTGAGTATGAGTGTGTGGAGTGAGTGTGTGAGCATGTGAGTGTGTGTGTGTGTGTGAGAGAGAGAGAGCACGCAAGAGAGCGCCCTGTGATAGATGGTGTCCTGTCCTGAGTGGGCTTCCTCATGGCACCCTGAGCTGCCAGGATAGGCTCAAGCCAAATGACCCTGAACTGGAATAATTGGGTAAATAATGATCTTGCTTGTTTATATTAATCTTCCCTAAATGTATGTGCAGTTCACATTTATTTTCTTGTTTAATATTGGAAGTGTTTTGGTCTTTATTCAGAAGTTTAGTGATGTATGTCCAGAAAAGTATGGTAGGAACGTGGCTCTTATTTCTATCAGTAAGTCTATGGTACAGCTGGTTCTATTACACATTGTTTCATTTAAAGCCCCTGTTTCCAAGAACTTATAGACCAGGCTAGGTGGGGACGTGCTGTACTTTGAATCTGCCTTCTTGTTTAATCCTCGTTATTGCCCCATGGTGGAGGTACATAAAGTATTATTGATATTTCATAGGTGAGACTTAGATGTTGAATGGAAGAAGGTAGGGCCCGTGGCTGTTGCTGTGGATTCTAGGGCTCTTTCTTTCATTTTCTGTTTCATTTCAAGGTCTAAAAATTGGAAAACAAGACAAGGAAGATGTAAAAGATAGCACAAGACTCCTTACATTTTAAAGCAGAGTTGGAAACGAAACTTTCATTTATCAATGCAAGAGAAATTGTTCCCCCTATGGTTTGAGTTCCCTGACTTTCTTTGCTTTTCCCTCCCGGGCCAGAAATCCCATAAATTTCCTTCAGCTGATTTCCAGCCCAATTTTGCAAACTCTAGAGATGTGTGCAATTTAAATACATTTGAAGATATCCCCTCAATTAGTGATGCTTGAGTGAAATTCTGAGGCATTGGTATCTCATTCATTTTAATTGGGCTCTGGTATTGTATTAAAAGGATCAGGAGTGTGTAATAACCAGGTGAATTATGGTGTTATGACCTGAAACCCATTATGGATGTAAAACTTTTGACTTTCCCCCCCTTTTGTGTAGGTCTTTGGAATGGGGAATAGCTTTGAACGTAAAATCATTGTGCTCTCAGATCTTTTTTGACAAAAATTTACTCCATAAATTTTACCTGTGTGTGATTGTGAGGAAACATCATTTCTTCTATCTTGGGGTGGTGGGGTGGATACGAGGAACCTAGTTCACTACAGAAGGGTGTGGAATACTGGCAGTATTAGAAACAGCAGCTGTACCTGCCCAAGGAGGCAGAGAAATCTTGGGTAGATAGATAAGCTGGAGGGAAGGAAGGTACAGACCAGAGGACAGAGGGACTGTCTGAGGATGAGGCCACAGCCCGCAGGTCAGGGCTGACAGGTGGCTGGTATTAGCCGGGATTTGAGTTTAACAGAAATTACCAGGGATGTGTTAAGAAGAGATAATTAAAAACCCGCCAGGTTGGCAGCGTCATCCTGTCCACAAATAAACTAGGCCTCAGCTCCTGGGCTAAGTCAAAAGGCAGAGAGAAAAAGAGGTTAGAAGGGATTAAGAAAAATGAGACGGAGCACTAGTGTTTTAGGAATCAGATGATTGAAACAGGGACTAAGCTTAAGGAACATCAGAGGCTCAGTTAACTAGGGTGGAGCCCGGTGGTAGATCCGGTAGCAAACATTCCTCCCTTCCACGTATTTGTGTGTTAGATGGGACTTGCTTTTATCACAGAGGAGTCAGTGTGTCTATTAAACTGGCAGGTGCTTTCTGAGCACTTACCATGTTTGTAGTAGGTAATGAGAATTCAAGCCCCAAGCACATGAGGAGGCTGCATGTCGTTTTGGTCTACAGCCCCGACTAAGCTCCCAGCATAGCATGTTAGAAGAGAATTCCTAATGTAAGATAATTGCGTAGGGTGAATAGGACTGAGAGTGTCAGGTGTCAACTAAAAATCAATACAGACGTGGGTAAAGGGAAACTGTACTTAAAAAGACTGTTGCAGCAGGGAGCATTCCTCCATCATAGAGATCTCAAGCATCTCCAAAGCAAATAGAGAAGGGCTTCTCTTTTTAAAAGATGGTTAAGTAAAACTAGGAAGAAAGTTTGCGGTGCCAGAGAGCAAGAACTCAAGTAAACAGGTGGTAAAATCATGTTACTGTGGTGGGGAGATGTTTTTCTCTGTGGTCGGCCGGTTCTCAGAACGAGCTGTTCAGAGGATATACCGGAGTGGTTTTGTGCATGCCTAAACTTGAGTGCAAGCTAAAGTTTGGGGGCCTGTGGGAGGAGAGAAGTCCGGCTAAAGTTTGGTCAAGCTGAAGTTCATGGGCGATTGTAAGCCCTTGGTTACGGGGACAGTGCTTATGCATCATGTTCAGTAGTGTGGTCCAGCAGGGGCTCGTCCTCAGGTGATGTATTAGCAGTGAGGGAGTAAGTGGGACAGCAAAGGCTTGAAGGCTAAGAGGGAGCAAAACACAGTGATGTCAGGAGAAAAGCCTCCCAGCCAGGGGCGGGGTGGCCAGTGCAGGTCCTGAGCGCTGCGTTTGAAAGATAAAATGCTGGATTGTATTGTCCAAAGACCATCCCCAAACACATCCTCCATTTCATGTTTCCTTGCGATGTGACCTTTCCACCTTCCCATGAACAAGAGGAATTTATTTATTCATGCATGCAAATCCTGGCAGGCTTTAGAATTGCTTTCACCAGTAGAATATAATGGAAGAGTTGGTGTGTCAGTTCCGGGCATACCATTCCCAGGTCTAGAAACTTCTATTTGCTGCCTCCTAGATACTGTTTCTCAGGACCCTGACTCTCAAAACACCGTAGCTGCCACACTATTAGAAGCCCCAAGCACATGAGGAGGCTGTATGTGGTTTTGGTCAACAGTCCCAACTAAGCTCCTGGCATCAACTGTCAGTGTCGGGAGCAAGCCACCTTCCACGTCTAGTCCACTGAGCCTTCAGATGCCTTCAGCTCTGCTTGACACAGGACTGTAACCACATAAGAAACCCCAAAGCACAAATGGCCAGATTGCATCCCTAGAACCACATAGAAAACACAGCAGATTGGTTTAAGCCACTCCACTGATGGCTAAAGAGAATCGCAAGGAGGAAACCATGGTGAGAGGGCTGTGAGCAAGAGGGACATTAGCGGGGGACGAAGCCAGAGGACATGGGAAGCCCAATAGGATATTTCCTCGAAAGGACTTCAGGTTTTGCTTTGAGTGATAGAGGGCTGTGGTGGGGATTGGAAAGAGGAGTGACAGGTCCTGACCTCCATTCTACAGGGGTCTCTGTGGCTGGGGAGTAGATTGCAGGCACTTTTATGGCAATTTAGGTGAACAATGGTTAAGGATTAGACCAGACTGATCAGGGGCTGGGAGGAACTTGTGAGATAATCACTGTTATGAGCTTCAGGGAGGTGAAAAGTTGTTAGCATCTGTTTATATTTTGAAAGAGCACCGAAGTATTCCCTGACATAGTGAGATGTGACCGAATGAGACAGCCATGAATGTTGGAGATACTGGCAGAAAGATGTCTTCCTTCTTAACTGAGGTGGGGGATGCCTAGGGCTGCAGCAGCAGGCCCAGCGAGGTGGAGTGAAACTTCAGCTTGGAGTGTATTAAATCAGAAACATTTATTGGACTTCCCAGTGGGTACCTCACGGAGCCAACAGGACAGCATAGCTTTGCAACTAGTGAAGACGTTGAGGTTGCAGATGCAAATACGGGAGGCATCAGTACATGGGAGTTTTACAAGTCAAGAAGGAATCAGATCACCCTGGGAGTGAATGTGGTAAAGGGCAGAGAGGAGAGAACCAGGGCTCATCCCTGCGGCATTGTAAGGCGGAAAGGCTGGGAGAAGACACAAAACCAGCAATTAGACTGAACAGAGGAAGAGAGCCAGAAGAGAAAGTATCCGAAGTGTAGTGAAGGAAATACTTCTAGTAGGAAGGAGTTATTAGCTGGGCCAACATCACTGACAGGTCAAGGAAGAGAAGAACTGAGAACTGATCTCGGGATCAGTTCTTCAGCAACGTGGTTTCAGCAGAATCATCTCACGCCCTCTCTCTGTTTCTCCTCATACACAACAGTATTTATTGAGCATTACTCTATGTCAGGTCCTTCCTAGGCCTTGGGCAGACTAAGGTTCCCTCAAGGAGCTAATGAACATCCAATCAATTAAACCGTATTTATTGCGTAATTCCGCCGTGGAAGATGCTGTGATGAATACCATGAAGGATATAAATACAGCATAAGACGTGTTTAGCATGATTGGAAATATTAGACAGAAATGCACAGGCTGTTAAATTGCAGTACAAGCAAAGCCTTCGAGAAATGTCACCAGGAAGTGTGAGATTTCAGTAAATGGCAGCACATACGACTAAATGCTCTGTGCTGAAAGGACAGGCCGCCTAAATTGCAAAACTATGGAAACGCTTTATGAAAAGGCACACAAACAGCAAAAGAATGCAGCCATGGGGAGCATGAGGCCCCGGCAGCGGGGGACCCTGACCGGACATTTTTGGAGAAATCAGAAAATGGATGTGAAAGTAAATGTGACACCATGGATGACGCTGAGGGATGTTTTGCTAAAGTGAAATAAACCAGTCACAGAAGGAAAAACAGTGTATGATTTCACTTTCTATGAAGCATGTAAAATAAATTTATAGAAGCCGAGAGCAGGAAGGTGAATTCCAGGGCAGCAGGGGAGGAGGAAATGGGGAATCAGCTCAGTGGGCATCAACTTTCTGTTACACAAGAAAATGAAGTTCTAGGGATCTGCTGCCCACCTGCTGCAGCAGAGTTAACAAGGCTGTGTTATGAGCTTAACTGTATTACACAGTTTCAGGTGTCCTCAAACTATGGCTTGTGGGCCACATGCGGCCCGCCAGGTGTTTTTGCTGCCGCTGCCTGTCCTGCTTAGCAGCTGACTCGTCCTGGAGCCTGCAGTCCGGCCCACCAAGGGTCTGAGGGACAGTGAACTGGCTCCCTGTTTAAAAAGTTTGAGGACCCCTGGTTTAGATCTTATGTTAAACATTCTTTCTGCCATACAAAAGCAAAAACTCAGAAATGAAGAATTTTTTAAAAAGTAGGCGGAGTTTGGCAAGACTGGTTGGGGGTCACATTGAAGTTCGGCCTTTTCTGTGGCAGAGGTGGCACTGGGGAGATGCAGATGTTTCAGACCCTTAGATGTATGGTAAAGTTTCTATTTTAGAATAATCCATCCGCCGGTGGAAGTTAGGATGGGATGTTGTGGCATGATACCACTCACATATATTGCTACTTTGAATAATACAGATGTTTAAAAGCCTCTTCAGCCTGCGTAAGCTCTCCCTCTCCACTGACGTGGGCGTGCGTGTTTGATGAACATCTCTTTCTTTATGTTGTAATTGGTAGATACTTAGTTTCTGCTGCCAGGGGGTGGAATCCATTCATTTCCCCTCCTAGCTGTCACTTGTACTTAAAGAATTTAATTGTAACGCTTGCAGGTTCCTTAAGTTCTACCTGCAAAGAGCTTAATTTGTTTTAGGATTTATTCTTCTCTCTTCTTTCCTAGTGTTATCACATCATCTGCAGACATTGATAATTCAATGTCTTCGTATTTTTACATAGCTTCCTTTTTAAATGTACAGTTCTGAGCATGGTGCCTGGCACTTGTCATCTTTCAAAGAAATAACAGCTCATTCTTATCCTCCCTCTCCCTTGTTTAGATGTTTAGAAAAATCGTCCAGTAAATGTCACAGTGAAGTACTTTTAAAGTCATCTTTGAAATTGTTTTAAATCTCTTTATCTTGCCCTGTAACCTTGAAATCTTTTTTGTGACCTTCTCATTCATTTCAAAGCATTAACTAAGCAGTTTCTTATGTAGTTTAACTGAAGCATGGACGTGACCCACCCACTCTCACGTGGAAGCTCTCAATTTCCTGGGAAATTTGGATATGGATTTAAATCATTATGGACAGAATAAAATAATAGATATTCCATAGGCACAAGTAAATTACTGAGTTTTCTTATTTTTGATTCAAAATTTTATTAATTGGCATATTTCTCAGTATTACATATGTATAAATTAAATTCAAATATATAAACTTTACTATTTCTTTCAAACCACTGTTCATGTTACTTTATCAGAAATTGACTTTATTTTTTATCTTCTCATTGTTTTATTCATGATTTTGTGTTGTCATCTTCCTTCTCTCTTTTGATAGCTTTAAATATTTACTGATTTAATACACATGAAGGGTCCCAAAAAAATGCATATACATTTTAAGAAAGGAAAGACTTGTATTAAAATTGTAATACTCACGCCTGTGGCTCAAGTGGCTAAGGCACCAGCCACACACACCTGAGCTGATGGGTTTGAATCCAGCCCAGGCCTGCCAAACAACAATGACAGCTGCAACCAAAAAATAGCCGGGCATTGTGATGGGCGCCTGGGGTCCCAGCTACTTGGGAGGCAGAGGCAGGAGACTTGCTTGAGGCCAGGAGTTGGAGGTTGCTGTGAGCTGTGGTGCCATGGCACTCTACCCAGGGTGACAGCTTGAGGCTCTGTCTCAAAAAAAAAAAAAAAAAAGAATAAAGTAAAATTGTAATACTCAAGCCAGGTTCAACTTCTGCAATTACAAGAGGTACAAGATACAATATACAGAATTACAAATATTATCAGTATATATTGAATAGTACTATTTTAGTACAATTTTTTCCCTTCTTAAAATGTGTGTACATGTTTTTGGGCCCCCCTGCATTTTAGTTTGCTGTGTTAGCATTCCCCTAGGAACAATAAGTAATAGAATAAATTAGTATATTTTTGCTGATGAATTATTCATTTATTTGGTTACTTTAAACATCCATTTGTAGGTTGTAATTTGTTATGTTTTATTTTGTAATTTAAAAAGAGACCCTTTTCCATAGAAAACGCCAGGATATTTGTACTAGGAGGTTATTTTCTGACACATTTTGGATTTGCTCTTATAACCTACAAGTTTACTGTTGCTACTTCTAGGGTTCTCTTTTTATGCATTTATTATGTCTAATAGATACTTTTAAATTTCCTTTCTAAAACTCATGTAAAAGATAACTATAGCACATCTCATTTTTCTTCTATTTTAAAATATTAACATGCATTTTTATGACTCTATTTTCTATTTTTGAATTAGCAGACTCTTTCAACTGTCTGAGATACAGAAATCTAGGTAGCTTCCTGGCCTCACTCTGTGTTTTTAGAAACTGTCAATTCTAACAAATCTGGTTAGAAGTGTCCTTAGACCCTTCCGATTGTCCTAATGGACATGTGGACTACAGATCAATGGAAGATGAGGCTCATTAAATGATAATTTAAGCTCTGTCCTAGCTGTTCTAACACCCGGAGGACACAGTATCTACTCCTATTCGGAGTCATTTTTCAATGTAAGTGTGATCTGCAACACCAAGCTACACGTTAGCCACACAGGCCAGCCCACACAGACAAGGCCTACGTAAAGGGATTCTGGAGACAGAACTGCCCGAAAGCAAAATGGAATTTTTATTTCACTGAAAGGATCTCCAGTTAACAGCTATGGAGGTGAGAAGAAAAGTTGTATTTGTTGCTGGCAGGGAGGTCAATCTGAGTGAGATGGCCTTGCCATCTGGCAGTTAGCAGAGATTTTGTATGTTATAGGACGTGCAGATTGGGCTGACCAGCAGCCTGAGAAACAGGGACATGATGTGGGGGACAAGGCGGATGCTTTCTGAGATTAGGGAATTGTTAACAATTCTCTGAAAAGATGGTCAGGAATGTGCTTTTAAGAGTTTGCCATGCCCTTTCTCGGAAAATGTGACACCTAAGAAAACAAATCTGAGAAAGAACTTTTTGTGGTTTGAAGCTAGGAAGGCTAGATGGGTGGAGTAGGCTTGAGCTTTATAACTTTTTTTCTTTTTGGCATAAATATTTTTTACACTCTTGAGCACTTTTTTAAAGATATATATATATATATGTATATATATCTCACTGGAACTTAGCTTAACCCTGCATGGAAAGCAAACTAGAATCAAATAAAAAATGCCACCAAAACAATGTAAGTCTAGTGCAAGCCACGGATATCACTAGTTCCCCAAAGGCTAAAAGGGACCCCTGTTTTTTCCCTTGGCCTTTAGTCTAAAAGGTGGTGCTAACCTAGGAGTTAACTATCTTACGATGCCTATGAATGGCTGAATAAAGCCCACAGCAAAGTTTAGAAAAACTGTTGATAGATGCAAGTACAATAATCTCAGGATCATTAGTACCAAGTGCAAAGTACCGGCCCGGCAGGGGCTGTCCAGTTCCTAAGGTTGTATGTTTCCTACAGCTCTGAGTCATAGCTACTGAGCAGGAAGATCTTTTTCACTTTCTTCCCATCTTTCCCACCTCCTGTGATTCCTCCCACAGTGCCAGCGAGCCCTCATACTCACTAGAAAGATACAGTAATAACCTAATTCAGTGCGAGTTGGTACAACCACAAGAAGGCTACACATCCGTAGCATCCCCAAGACCAAATATAAATTTAGGACAAGCTTGTCAAACTGTTTGTGGAAAAGGGACAGTTTTATTTTCAAAATTTTATAGCCATCATAGACTGATTTTGTCATGAAATTTGAAAAAATAAGTTACTAGAAAAAATTTCAAAGGCATAAAATGCAATTCTAAGCTTAAAGATGCAAAAGGCATGCAATTTGTCAAGCTGCTCTAAAGACTTCCTCTCAACTCCGAGCTCATCCTGTCATGGGTGGATAACTGAAATTTGCAGGCCTGTTTTGGTCTGTGGACAGCTTTGTACTGTCACTTTTCCAAAGTTAAATATTCTGAGGGAATATGGTGATTAACCTTCTTTGAAAGGCAATATGTTGGAATCTTTCTCCGTATCTTGCTATGTACCTGTCAGTCATCTGTCATCTCCCCTCATCCATCTTTACCTTGTGTATCATTGTTCCCTTAGTTTCAAGCCATATGTTTACACGCTGTCTTACTCTATGTTCTTTTATTAATTTGTTTAACTTACGGCTATAAGAGCATCTTTCACCAATAGACCCACAACAACTCTAGGAAAGCTGTGAGGAATGTGTGTGTATGTGAACTTTACTATGCCTGGAACAATTTACATCAATGTGTAAGGAACTTTTGGGAGAACAGTCACCGGCTCTTGCTGAAAATGTTCTTTTTATGTTTCCTGACTGCATATTTCTAAGTACACGATAAGACACGTTAAAAGTGAATCTTTTTATAATTTAGGCTTCCTTTCCTTTAGTTTTTGATATGAATCTTTGGAGTAGTGTTTTGATTTTCAGAAATTTGGGGGGAAATATTCTGTGGTTAGACATCAAGGTTTCACAAAGCAATATGATGCCTAACTGGCCTATCTTTTTTTTTTTTCAGATAATTTATTACTTCCTTTTCTTAAGAAAAATCACAGTATTTATTGTTAAAAATTACATTGCACTTAGTTTATTCTTGAATTATTTATAATGTCTACTTTTTAAATGTGAAGGACTTAGTTAACAATCTTTTTCAGTCCCTACACCTTAAATCTGATTTCTGTGTTCTGTAGAGACCACGATTAGCATATCTGAGACCTAATACTCATTGCATTTGTTTTTCTTTATTCCAGATTTTTTTTTTTTTTTTTTTTTGCAGTTTTTGGCCAGGGCTGGGTTTGAACTCACCACCTCTGGCATATGGGGCTGGTGCTCTACTCCTTTGAGCCACAGGTGCCGCCCTTTATTCCAGATTTTTACCAACCCTTGTCTTCTCAAAGTCTAAGAGGCTGTATTTGAAATTATTTATATTCTTGTATCTTTAGTGTTACTTAACTTCCTCCTGGAATGTAAGATTATATCCTTGAATCTGTAGGGAAGGGAAATAGTATTTTTCCTTTTACTATAAAGGTTTTCAGCTGGAGCTCTGTAACAAAAGACTGATTAACAAGAGCAAAACAAATAGAATTTTATCAGTGGATATCTCACATATCCGTGGAATAAACTCAGGGATGAGTAACTTGAAGGTTTGGTTATAATGTGGGCTTCTGTAGCATCTTAGCAAAGGATTAATAAATGTTTAGAAATGTGACAAGACAAAGGAAAAGAATGTCGAACCTCTACAAATGGGAAGGCAAACAGATGGAAAACTCATGGCAGATAAAGTCTAGTTAGTAAAGGTTCCTATAAAGATTCCTCCAGTGCCAAGTTCAGCCTGACAAGGGTCTGAAGTTGTCTCTGCTGATTATCTTTTATCCTCCTGGTAGAAAGACGAGGAGGGGCACCTGTGTGAGTTTCTGTCCTTTGCTTTTAGGCAAACAGGCAGAGGGCAAAAGAGCTTTTTCCCCTTTATCTACTTCAAAATTGTTTTCAGCTTAAAATAATTCTTCAGGGAAAATAGCATGTGTTTCTACCCTTCCTATTTAAGCTTATAAAGCTTGAAAGTTGAAGGAAGATTTTTCTCTTTCAATATTACTGCTAAGAAAACCAATGGTAAACTAATATTCATATACATACAAGAATTAATATATGGGATTCTAAAAGTAGTATGCAATGAAAAAGACATTCCTAGTTACGTAAAACATCTACAGATTATGGAATAAAAACAAGAGAGAGAAATAAATATATATCCATTCCGAAATTAGGCCTGGATTTAAGAAGAAAATTGAATTACTTCCTTATACAGCATCGTAATTAAAAGCATGAACTCTCGAGCCAGACACCTAGGTTTAAATACATGTGACACCATTAATGCAATTGTGATTGGGGTCAAGTAACCCCCTTACGTCTGAAATAAGTGGGGATAGAAGGAGTCCTTTTCTCATGGCAGTATGAAGAGTAAATGATTGAATACACTTAAAGCCTTTAAGATTGTGGCCTAGGGACTATGAAAATAAAGATGAATGTGACATATTGGCTGTACTTCGAGAACTACTAGTAATTCTTATAAGCAAAATACAAGATAATGAGACAGTAAAATGCCCTAAGATGAGCAAAGCCTGGGTGGATGGCAGTGTAGGCATGAGAGCAGCTGTTCAATAACTGAGGGAACTGGACAGAGTTGGTGATTTACTTCTGACGGCTTGGCTGACAAGACCCAGGCTGAGCATACAGTTTAGTTGGCCATCTCCAAGGAGAGGGCCAGGGCTCTTCCTTCTGAGCCCTGCTATGTCAGCTTCTCCACATGACCTTCGGAAGGTGGCTCAGCTTCTCTTAGTCTTAATTTTTGTATCTATAAAACAGAGATAATAATAGTAACCACCTCTGGAAATGGCTATATTAAATGAGACGATGTATGTCAAGGGCTTTACAGAGTGCCTGGCTCACAGTGAGCATGCAGTATCTCTTAACCTTTATTAACAGTCATATAAATATTTTATTTCATCTCAGTACTGCTCGTGAGGAGTAGCTTACATAGCCAGAGTCACACCATCAAGACTACTTTTGTATCTAATTTTGGCTTCTGAAAAGAGAATCCAAGACAGAAAGAATTAAAAATAATAAATACAGAGAGATAAATTCTATAATGACAAGGCAAAGTCTTCTCAGAATAAGTAGTTACTTGGGCGATGAAGTGCCTGAGCTCTTCTCCTTTCTCCTTAAGCTCCCACGACAGGTGATAACGTGCTTTAAAACACTCTGACACATGAGCTTCAGAGCAGGGAAGAAGAGAATAACCTCTGGGGGACATAGCCTGTATAAAGCACCAGAAGAGGCGTTCAGCGTAAGCTGAAATGATTAGAAATGCTTCTATGCCCTCTCCACAAACAGCCAGTATCCTTAAACAAAGTAGGTTTGTCAACTTCAAAGTCTGAGTAATTGCCAAAAAAGGAAAAATGTCTCTGTATGGGAGAAAATGATGGCCTTCATTTAGAAGTAATTTGCAATAAAAGTATCTAAAAATATATGCTTTTAAGGGTTTGGGCTGGTTTTTAAATGTAAAATGATTAAACCTCTTAGAGCTGTCTTTTTTGTTGATGTTTAAAAGATGATTGTGGCCTGAATGACAATGGGTGTCACTGAAAGCCAAATAAGTCAGGGGATTCTGGGACAGAAGACTTATGATGAGAAAATTATCATCTAGTCCTATGGTGCAGAGATGCTATTCTGGAAGCTGGTCAGTGGCTGATTCAAGCTGAGTTCACTGGGCCCTTGTGATGCACAGAGATCTGTGCTAGGTGCTGGAGGAGGCCAGTAAGTGTGGGACAGAGATGTGTCCGAGTTCCCATTGGAGAAACAACCACACCCTCATAAGTCATCTAAATCACATCGTCCAAGGTTGGTAAAAATCTGGTAGTGAGGACTCACAGTGCAGCATGTGACTCAGGCCAGGTGAGAGGCATAAGCAGTGAGTTCTTTGAGTCATGGGAAGAATAAAGCACTGAGGACTGCACGGCCCAGGGAAGGCTCATGAAGAGGTCACATCTTGGGCTGAAACCCAGAGGCTCTACAGCGCCAGGAGAGTGTAAAAGGGGTGAGTTGATAGCCTCGTGGGAGGGAATTGCTGCTACACAATTCCAAGTGGGCAGGAGCACCTTCAGCGCTAGGAAACCCACCCTGGTGTCTCTCAGTATCACCCAGGTATGGTGTGATCAAACACGGTGCATAGGGGCCCAGGCGCCTCAGGGATGAAGGTGTGGGTAGCCCCTCCAGGTAAGTCACCTGCACTGATAGGAGCCCTAGGCAAAGGTTAAGGGGGAATCGAAAAGGATGATAGAGAAGGGAGATGAGGATGAGCCTCAGGACTAAATGATCATATAGCAGGATATTAACTTATTCCACTAACTTTTCCTCTTATAAATTTCCCCCCCGGAAATTGTGGTCATCCAGAAAACGGAATGAGTCTCTGATAGAGACAGAAAACCCGCTGTGCCCACCAGAGTATCTCAGAACAGCCCGTTTTCAATGTCTGCTTGATTATGGGAACACAATAGCTCAGCTCCTTTGTCTCAATAGAACATGGCCACCTTTGGGTCACCCTTGAGAGGCCTCTGCCAGACCGGTGGCAGTTTGGGTTTCCTGAGAAATCACGCTCTGGCTTGGCTTCTTCCCCTCTCCTTCCCTCCTTCCTGGCTTCCCTATTTTCTTGTAGAAGCACTTCCTTCAATGCATTATTCACACTGGTGTCCTTCCATCAGGTTCTTTTCTGAACTCACAAGAAAAGGGCACTTAAGATGGGTGGAATGAAGGTCAAAGGAGAGAATAAGCCTGTTTAATTTGCTTGAGGTAATTAGTCTCATGTAGGTAGGAGAGGAGTGAATGAAAGTTCCGGACAAGAATTTGGAAATCTAGTTATTGGATGGTGTTTTGCAGAAATCTAATGAGGCTATGGAAATTCATAATTCTTTCTTGCCTGCCTATCAGCAGGGACAGGTTATTATAAATGAAACTGCCTAGATTCAACTGAAATATGATGGTGTCTGTGTTGCCAGAATGCATCTTGCAATTTAGTACTTGTCTTCACAAAGTGCAGGTTAAAGGCAATTTCCCGTTTTAAAAGGCTTCAGGTCCCCTTGACTCTCAGTGATCCAAGAAACTGCTTTTTGCTACTTGAACCCACAGCTTTCTTTCTTTCTTTTTTTTTTAATTAAATCATAGCTGTGTACATTAATGCAGTCATGGGGTACAGTGTACTGGTATTATATACAATTTGAAATATTTTCACCAAACTGGTTCACATAGCCTTCATGGCATTTTCTTAGTTATTGTGTTAAGACATTTATACTCTACATTTAGGAAGATTCACATGTACCCTTGTAAGATGCACCATAGGTGTGGTCCCACCAACTGCCCTCCATCCACCCAGCCTCCTTCCTCCCTCCCAGAGGAACCCACAGCTTTCTGTCTAAAGCTATGGCCTCTTACTCTCAGTGGTCCAGGAAACTGCTTTTTGCTACTTGAACCCACAGCTTTCTATCTAAAGCTCTATCTAACAGGGAGACATGCTTGACCCTATGTCAGACAGGCTGAAAAGATTAGAGAATTAATATTCTCAGAGCAGCTTCCAACCAGTAGTTAATGGGAGTTTTCATATTTTAAATATTCCAGATTTCTCACTACTCAAGGGAGCCATCTCTTAGGCATGTTCTGCACCACTTCTTATGGTCCAGGAGCCAGTTTCCTACAATGACATCCTCCTTTGCTTTTTTTTGGTCTTGCTTTTTTTCCATTCTCCACCCCCTACTGATGTGTCCTGGGATCCCACTCCAAATCTACTTGCCATAATCCTTCTGTCAGGGTCTTCTGGAGGAACCCACATTAAACCATGTCATTTCCACCTCAGACCTTTTGTATTCTCCTGGGCGACCTCAATTCACAATTGCCAAGACATGGGAGCAACCTAAGTGCCCCCACCCATGATTGGAATAGCAAACTGTGGTCTATGTATACCATGGAATACTATTTATCCATAAGAAAAGATGGAGACTTTACATCTTTTGTGTTTACCTCGATGGAGTTGAAACACAGTCTTCTTAGTAAAGTATCATAAGAATGGAAAAACTAGTATCCAGTGTACTCAATACTAATATAAAACTGACATATAAACAACTACAAACCCACATGAAAGAAAAATGCAAGTATAGTTTAGTGAGGGGGACAGGAAAGGAGGGATAGGGAAGGGGGGGAGCAACTGGCAGGATCTCACTTACTGTGCATAATGAGACGGTGTTCAGCACACTCCCTGGATGATGGGATCAGCTGCAACTTGAACTTTACCTTAGAAATGAAAACAATAAAATATAAACATTTGTACCATCTTACCAATCTAAAAAAAAATTGCCTATGGTTTGAATAATCACAAATGGTATTAAAAGCAGAATATGATCAGCAAAAGAAAATCAAGACCCAGATTAAGGAAATCATACTCATCCCATAAATGGTGGAAAAGTGATTCTGCAAGTCACTGATTTAGCAAGTCTTTATCAAGCCTTGGTTATACCTAGGAATGACATGGATTTCAAGTATGCAGCTTGCTCAGAAGCTATCCTATGAACCAAGTGTTAAGGAGGAATTCCCTTCTGGTTTTAAGTAAAGAAAGACAATCGTGGGGTAAGTGGAGTGAATATTGAGATCCCCGATGCAACTAGTTAGCAGGTCTCTAACACTGGTTGGTCTTCATGAGACGTGATGCATTTGCTTAAGATAAAACACTCTAGTTCATATTCTATGTCATAGAGACTTCATCTTTTTCTAATTCTTTTGTGCTAATTTACCTTGTTTCTATAGCAGGATTGTGAAATATATTCTGCCATCCTGCTATACTGTAAATTTTTAAAGACATGTGCTTATTAATTGTACAAGGGCTTCTTAAGTACACCTGGTGTTGCCTTCTCATAACAAATGCATAATCTACTGGAACCCCATGTCTCTTCTTTCCATGGAAAGGTTTAACAAACACATGGTCTGACTTGCAGGGAGTTAGTTCCTTGTCTGGTTGTGGAGACTGGAAAAGAAGTTGCTAAATGGTGTGGTAAGTGCTAAGATCTAGACTAGAGGAATTTTCAGCCAAAACACAGCCTTGGGGGAAGCAAGGAAGGCTAAGAATAGATGTGGGGCCAGGGTGGATGTCCTCTAAACCTCCCATGTCCATACATTAGGACTTATCCAGGGAGGGAGGGCACTAGGGGCAGAAGAAAAAGGCACAGGAAAAGACCTAGATGTGGGGACAAGTATGGGACACAAGGAAGCTGCTGGAGACTCAGCAGAGCTAGAATTTAGAGCTGGTGAAGGGCTGGAGAGGAAGGGAAGTTAGCCAGAATGGGAAGGGTTTGGATGTGGTGCTATGTGGAATAGATTTTCTTTGAGATACATTAGAGAGAGATTAAAAAAAAAATGAATAGATTGGTAATAAAATCTGAGTTGCACTTTAGTTTACTCTGGCTGCGCTGTGGAAACTGACTTGTGAAAAAAAAGAGTGGAAGGAAGGTGACCATTTAGGGCAACAGTGAAGTGGCCTGGGAAGGATGCGGCCCAGCATCAGTACAAAAGGGGGTATTAAAAAGGGAAGGTGGGCTATATGGTAAAGGGTAACACCTTCTGAGGGTGGGACATAATTATATGAGGGACTTTCCCTAACAAATGCAATCAATGCAACCTGGTTCTTTGTACCCTCAGTGAATCCTCCTCAACAATAAAAAAAAAAAAAAAGAAAGAAATGCAGATGGACAGGTTCCACCCCAGAATCCGAATCTGCATTTTAAGAAGCTTCCCAGGTAATTCATCAGCACAATAAGGAAACTTTATTCAAAAAAAAAAAAAAAAAAAGAAAAGAAAAGAAAAGAAAAGAAAAGAAAAAAAAGGTAAGGCTGGAGGGGAGGGCAGGCATAGAAAAGAACACAGGGATGAGCAGGCTGAGCGGAGGAAGGAGAAATGCCTCAGCCTGCCTTCAGGGGGTGCTAGAGGGCTGAGCTCCATCTCTGGGCTTTCCATTTGTTGTTATCTCTGCAAGCAGAAACATCTGACACTTCAACCTCCTGTTCTTTTTTTTTTTTTTTTTTTGGGCGAGGGGAGGTGCTTGGAGGGGCTGTGGTTGAACCTGTCACCTCTGGTATAGGCGGCCCACGCCCTACCCCTTTAAGCCACAGGCACCCCTCCCAACATCCTGTTTTTTTTTTTAATTTTGGGCTGGGGAGAGGGCTGGGTTTGAACCTGTCACCTCTGGCATATGGGGCCCAGGCCCTACCCCTTTGAACCACAGGGTCGGGCTCACATCCTGTTTTTTTATATTTATGGCCAGGCGGTGGGGAGGATGGGCTGGGTTTGGGTTTGAACTCCTCACCTCTGGAGTGAGGTGGGGCCTACCACCTTACCCCTTTGAGCCACAGGCACCGCCTACATCCTGTTCTTTTTCTTGTTTTGGTAGAGACAGAGTCTCCCCTCCCACTGCGTAGAGTACCTCCAACTCCTGGGCTTGGGCGGGGCTCTTGCCGCAGCAACATCCTATTCTTTGTCTTATAGTTGATTAGCTGAGATTAGAACCCTTTGCACCCAGAAGGTATAACCACATAGAAAAACATTTCCATATTAGGTTCAAACTTCTGAAGTAACCACCCCTTAAATTACATCATTTGCAACCTTTTTTCCCTATAAAAGCCCAGACTGCCTAAGCTGCCTCTGCCATTCTGATCATCTTCAGATCAGGAGTGGGCCCCCTACTGCAATAGCCTGTGTAATACCAATCTTTTAATCTGTCTGCTTTTTCTTTGGCAGTTTGGTGCTATGACTCAGGATGGAATCCTGCCTTCAGATGCCCACCTGTTCCACCCAGGTAATAAGAGCACTTAGGGCTCTTTGTGCTCCATTTCTGACTGGTAATCCAGGGATGAAACAGTGAGTTCTATTCCTGATCCTGTGTTCCAGACTCCTGTCTCTTGGTAGCATGGTACGAATTTGATTCTTACTTTTTTTTTTTGAGTATGCAGTTGTCTTCTGGTGCTGAATTTTTGTTTTATTTTGTTATGGTCATTTGGTAATCTCTATAAATTAATTACTTTACAAATATATGGGTCACTATGAAAGTTTTGAGACAGACTATGTAATGGTCCATTATTTGACTTCTGAAGAAGCACAGTTTCTAATTCTCTCATGCAAATTTCAAATCAGTGTCCCTGAGAGGGCTTCACCTGTTACTGCAGATTTTACATTTCTGTATTTGTGTGTATCTGAAAACTTTCATGATGATTCACATATTGTTTCTTTGTTGGGTAAAGGATAACAAAAAATTAAGTTTGTTACTTTTAAATTTTTGTTTATTTTTCTCTATTTCAACTCAAATCAATTAAGAATTTATATCTATGGGAAGATAAAAGATTTTTTTTAATATAAACAGGTGAATTTTATATTTTTGTGTTTACATTTGGTGTAGGGATGTGAGTTTTATATGTCTGTATGTAGGTTTGTGTGTTGATGGGTGTACAATATTTTCCTCCAGGTGGTATCAATAAATTAGATTATAACATTTTTTATTTCTGATTAATATGAAAGTATGTACAATTAGGTCACATTTCTTGCATTTATAAGGCAAAGTCTAAGTTGTAGCTATGTATACTCACACATTGAGTGTACATAAGAATCTGCCTATTGTTCCTGCCTAGATTATAATTTTTTTTTACAGTTTTTGGCTGGTGCTGGGTTTGAACCCACCACCAGTATATGGGACAGGCACCCTACTCCTTTGAGCCACAGGCACCACCCTTTTCTTCTTCTTCTTTTTTTTTTTTTTTTTAGAGACAGAGTCTCGTTTTGTCACCCTCTGTAGAGTGCTGTAGCATCACAGCTCACAGCAACCTCCAGCTCTTGGGCTTAGACAATTCTCTTGTCTCAGCCTCCTGAGTAGCTGGGGCTACAGGTGCTTGCCACAACACCCGCCTATATTTTTGTTACAGATTGGCCAGGGTGGGTTTGAACCCCCACCACCCTTGGTATATGGGGCTGGCGCCCTACTCACTGAGCCACAGGCGCCACCCCTAGATTATAATTTTTTTAAAGGAGCTTTATTCTGATTTATTTAGAGGTAAATAAGGTCTTATATAAATGAATATTCCAACATTTCCAGAAATTAAGAAAACTGGACTTCAAATTTCATTTTATTTCTTTTTTAATTTCCAAATATCATGGGGCCCAAATGTTTTTGGTTACACGTATTAATTTTGTCATGCTTGAATCAGGGTTATAAGTGTGCCCATCACCTGGTTAGTGTTCATGGTGCTTTTTAGGTAGGTTTCGCCCATTCCTACCTCCCCCCTTCCCCCTACTTGATTTCCACTGAGTTTTACTCCCCCCTGAGCACATGTGCTTATTGATTAGTTCCAGTTTACAAAGTACATGGGGTACTTGCTTTTCCATTCTTTAGATACTTCACTTAGGATAATGGTCTCTAGTGCCGTCAAAATTGTAACCGAAATTTACCACAATTAAAACCAAAAGAGGAATATGAACTTCTAATTTTGATATATTAAAAACATATTCTTATGGACACTAACTCAAATGTTCTAAGAATTCAAATTCATTCAATTTAGGTGAATTTTGGCAAATGGACTAGTTTATTGTGAGTTTAGTAAAAGCAGCTATGTCTTAGGAGTTACCAGTATAAGGTATGAGACAAACATTTTTACCTTTTGGGCATGTTCTTTCTAAATTTATACAGATTACTTCATTAAATAAGCTACCATTTTAGTTACTCTACGTATAGAATTATAAAAATATAAATTTCTGTTTAATCAAATTGAATAATTATTTTGACACATTTTATTTTAAAAGTAATTTACCTGTAAATTTTTGTAGTATGTCAGCTTGAAGGTCTTTTCCAAGATATTTTGGTAACTTAATACCTGGCACTGATGCAAAAATGAGTTCATAAATGGACATTTATTAGATACCTAGGTCATACACGTATCTAGGTAGAATAAAATCCTAAAGCATTTTACTAAGTATAATTTTGTGCCTATATACTTGTCTCTTATTTTTATATGATGTAGAAAGGCTATTTGGGTCCATTAGCTAAAATGTTCATTTTGCCACATTGAGATGTAGTATAAAGAATATTCATGGCTATAAAAAGTTATAAGATAGATATTGACCAACTCTGCTAGCCTGATATGAATAGTATGTAAAAAGATAGTTTAAAATTATCCACTGAGGCTCAACTTGATGCCTGTAGCACAGTGGCTAGGGTGCCAGCCACATATACTGGAGCTGGTAGTCTGAACCTGGCCCAGGCCTACCAAACAACAATGACAACTACAACAACAACAACAAAATAACTGGGCTCTGTGGCGGGCACCTGTAATCCCAACTACTTGGGAAGCTGATCAAATATCAATAGTGGTCTAATATCAAGGGTGAGGGGTTCTGGATAAACTAGCTTAACAGAAATCTCTGCTAAAACAGGGCTGGGCAGGTGGAGAAGTCTAGTCAAGAAGAGAATTCCGAGAATTCCAACAATCCTGGCTACAGTTTTAACAAGTCTCTAGTGATTAATTTTTCTTGTACACTACCTCCAAGTTTTCTATATGCATTAGAAGGTACTGTAGTTACAAAGTTATAATCAGTGGTGACTCATGCCTGTAATCCTAGCACTCTGGGAGGCTGAGGGTGCCAGATAGCCTGAGCTCACAGTTTCAAGACTAGCCTGAGCAAGAGCAAGACCCGGTCTCTAAAAATAGTCAGGCCTTCTGCCAGGGGCCTGTAGTCCCAGCAACTTGGGAGGCTGAAGCAAGAGAATTGCTTGAGCCCAATAGTCTGAAGTTGCTGTGAGCTTTGATGCCACAGCACTCTACCAGGGGCAAAAAAGTGAGACTCTGTCTCAAACAAAAAATTTATAATAAATACATAAGAATGAGACTCTAATAAGTAACAGTGGCAGAAAGGAATACTCTGTACACAAGGTATGCAGAATATGTTTAGGTAAGGAAAACAAGAGTAATTTTGTTTCAAAGTAAAATGAATAATTATTCCAGCAGGAGAAAGAGGAAAATGTAAGGAATAACCCTCCAAAATCCTGACTGGATACAATAAAATGTAGAGTTCATGGAAAGGACATAAGGACATTTTATTTCTTGCTATCAAAGCTGGCTAAAGTTTAATGGATTTGTTGATAAGGATTTGAATAAGTATCAAATATTATACAGATACAAAACTAGAATTTTGCTTTTTCACTACTAAAATGGCAATTATTTTGGATTAATGGTCCTTTCTTAATCAAAGCTTACAAAATATTTGTCTTTACCTTCTGAGTAGTATACCTGGAAGACAGGCAGGATCTCACCAGAATAATCTTATGTGCTTTGCGTTGACTTTATCATGTCACTAATTTCTTTAAGAGGATGAAATCTTCACTGAAAAGAGCTAAAGTTGTTTATTATTATATTACTTCCTATGTCTAATTTGAAAATCATTTAATATCAATTTGATGAAATCTATATAACCAAGCATTATTTCTTAGTAATCCATAATCCTATTTAATTACAAATTTCCAGACAACTTTCAATATTTTACCTTTCCAAAATCAATTTTTAAATTATATCTTTTGTATTGCTAAGGGGAAAAATATACAAGTCTGCAGGTGAGTGAGAAAAACATGACTGAAGAGGACTACTGCCTTTTGAAAGTGCTCAAAGTCTGACCAAACACAATTTTTATACATAGGGATTCCAAGAAAGTGACAGGGATATTAAATACCAAAAGCTGGTGTGTGTCAGAGGAAGGGTCGTGCTGAGACTTGGTGGACTATGTCCAATACTGCCCCAACGGGAACGTTGAGGCAGGCAGGGTAGTTTGTGGTTAGGCACATGGGGTGGGATTCTGGGTCTAAGATAGAACAAACAAATTCACCTACAGGAACGGTTCATATAAAGTTGAAAGCCTAGTGGTTTAGGCAAACCAGCCGGAAGCTGCTCTAAGGACAACGCTGGATCACCCTGGTGAGTCCCAGTTCTTGTTTAAGACAGGCCTAGAAAGAACGTCCTTGAACAACACAGGGATAAAGAGAAACTCAGGTGGGAAATGAATGAGTAAAATAGACCTTGGTGTCAGATTTTGCTCAATTCTGCTGTCCCTGGAGGACCAGGTGAGCCATTTGTTAGGCATGTTAGGAAAGGGTAGTTGTTTTAGTGTCCTTCAGACCAGGCCTTTTAAAAGTGGGATGCCTAAAATAAAAAAAGAGAGAAATATTAATATAAAATAATGCATTAAAAAAGACAGAAGTTGGGCAGTACCTGTGGCTCAAAGGAGTAGGGCGCTGGCCTCCATATGCTGGAGGTGGTGGGTTCAAACCCGGCTCCAGCCCCAAAAAAAAACCTGTAAAAAAGACAGGAGCTGAATCTTCAGCCATCTATTCTTTGATTATGTGGCACTGCTCTTTGAGTTATTTGATACTCTTTGTAATCTTGCCAGTGTCTGATTTATCTATCCTGTGAGAATATGTGTGACCCCTGCATTTCACCAGACTTTTGTCCTGTCAAGAGAAAACTAAAGCCCATGATGTTGTGATGGTTAATCTTTACCGGTTTGTAACAAGTCATCAGACTTGATGATTCTTTTTTTTTTAAATTTTTTTTATTAATTGATAGCTGTATACATAAATGCAAACATGGGGTACATTGTACTGTTTTGACTTGATGACTCTTGCCGTGATTCTTTGGATCTTGAGGGCCAGCCACAAGGCAACCTGGATCTCAGTAAGGACCTGGGTTGTAAGGCAGCTTTAGTTCTCAGTGATTATGAGTAAGGGGAGGGGAGAAAAAAAATGGAAGGTTAATTTATGGGTTATTGTCAGATATGGAAAGAAATTAGAAGATCTGAAAACTGACATTTTGTGCAAGGTAAAAGTTGACATTTTATAAGTCTAGTTTATAAGTAGTTATCAAAACTGGTTTTTCCCACAGTGGGAGAGGAGGCCAACTAAATCTCTGCCAGAGAAGACAGTTTTCAGATCCATGAGCTACTTATAATTTAAAAGGAAGTGCCAAATAGCTCAAATATAAATGACAAGGTTAAACATCTGATAATACAGAAGTGTGTGCTATAGTTTTCCACTGAAATAACAAAAGTTCTTTCTATAGTCTCTCCCTGCCCCACACCTTTAATCAAAGACAATTTCAAAGAAAGATGATTCTTGATCACAAAATAAGGTTGTTCTCATGAGATCTGGCCCGGTTAGTTACACAGTTGCAGCGAGAATGGCAATTGACACACAGATCCTCTCACATTCCGCTCTGCTGGAAGTTTTCATAGAGAATCTCAACTTGGACCTTTCAAAGCCTCTTGGGCATAAGATGCCAAGCCAAGAACTCACCATCAGATTTCCCCACAGTACCTACTGATTTGGCAGGAATTCCTCTCTTCTTGAGGT